>ML788411.1:300388-314715 GCA_009831015.1 Picea engelmannii
TGTGACATGTATATTTAGTGGTCTAGGTCAAACTATGTGGTCTCCCTTAGCTTATGACACCTATTTTAGCTATTTCTAGCTTTTTTTTACTAGAATTTCTATGTTGGAAATTCTATATATTCACCTCCTCTCTTCTTTTTGAGTATGGTTTCTCATGTATATTCATTTTTTATTAATATAATTCTCTGATTTATGGAGAAAAAACTTTCTCTCATCTCTTGAATATCAGCAAATTGTTTGTGTTCAATTTAACTAGAATTCTATATCTATCAGGGTTTCTGCAGGAATTCTACATTATGTTGTGCACTCCTTGCACAACGTAAAGAAACCAGAACAATACTCTAAAACTCAAATAAATATAGAGTAATCTATCTTCCTACTCTAAATGAAATATATCATACATCTACAGCATTCATTCATGAAACATAAACACATGAACAACAGTATGCAGGAAAAACTTATTGTCTATTATATATGTGTATCTATACAGATGTTTACATAAAAATTGGATTGCAACAAAGTCTCGGTTCTTTCAAGATCTCTCTCAGAACTTCTAAGACCTCCTAAGGTCTCCTCTACCTACCTGAGATGTCTCTCAAGTCTCCTATTTTCTTAATTACAAAAGAGGGCTCTACAAACTTATCCTCTTCATCGCCTTAGTGTCATCGCTATCCTGCTACTGCATTGTACTTCTATGACTACATTACATAAATGGATGCCCAGACCTGACTACGGCCTGGAATTGTTGCAGGAAAACATTTAAGGCAACTTCAACCACTACCTATATAGAGGCGTAGCCGACTCTTACAACTTTACAACATGAATGATCTGTATCAGATCATGTTTCAAAATTTAAAAGTGGGAAGGTCGATGTTAAGGTCCTAACCCATACATAGGTAGATCAATGTATTCGGATGTAATAGAGGTCAATATTAATAAGTCCTTTCAATAAAATAGAATAAGGAAGATGTAAGAATACCTAATAGAAGATTTCGCTTCTAGAAGGATCTTCCTCTAGATGCCTCTCTTAATAGACATATTTAGTATAAATAAGGGTCGAGGGTATGAAAACCCTAGCTTGGAGATTATTGTGACAGAGCGTTGCTCGACTGGAGGTTGCCCCCTCGAAGAGGCCTGTGAACATTGCTTTCTAAATCAAAGTGTTATTTCAGTTGATGTTCTTATATTATTTATGTGTTATTGTGGAGATTATGTTGGTTATATTACTATTATTCTTCCATTTCTAGCATTTTATTTCTGTTCTACATATTTATTGTATCTGGTATATTGCAAGTGGTATCAGAGCACTTTCCTTGGAAGAAATTGTGGGAATTTTTTTTTAGGGTAGAGACGTATTACGACATCTTTAAGCCACTGAGATCTGTCATTATGCGCATAAACCCATGGTTGAGGGATTCATACACATAGGAAATACAAGTGTTTCTTAAGTGCACATCTGTTGGCCACCCTTGTAACCCCTGTTGGTACCCCTTCAAGTGGTAGTGCATCAGACAAAACCTGTGTATGGATCGGCCTAGATTTCCTAAAGCCCTCTTTAGATAAACCTATTGGTCATCGGACTGCTATAGTGTCACCAAGAATAGCACTCGAGAAGATACTCTCTAGTACCTGGGTAGTCAGGTACTACGGCTAAGGGTACGGTCTATCCTCCTTAGTTAGTGCCCTGAGATATTGGGCCGAGTACTACTATTGGACCCCACTCGTATATCAGAGAGTTATAGCACAGGGCAAACCCTTGTCTGTAGAACCCTTGAATACCTAACCCTTGGGGGACAGAAACATAAACAAATTCAAACCGACCAGATCTATTGACGCGCAACTGTGTTCAGGTTGCCAAGTAAATACACATTTCTTTCTGGTTAAGAATTTAGGGATCTCATCACTGCAGTATTCTTCAGACTGGAGTATAACTCCATCGGTGTATTAAAAAAAAAGTCTGGAAATTTTTTCACCATTATTTGAGACCTATTTCATTGGATTCATCCCATCGCCCTTATCACAGTCATCCATATCATTTTTCAGCAAAAAAAAAAAAATTTGTGCCCGCCCACCCCTTTTCAGTCCACCCATCCTCATGGCCCATACCTGTAGGCAAGAACTAGAGTCTCGCTTCAACACCTTGCAAGATAGTTTCCTCGAGACCCAAAATAAAGTGAAACAACTCAATGCTACTATTGCCTCCCGAGAAACATCCATCAATACAACCATAAATGCCTATGTGCAGTCCGCAATGGAGGAAGTCAAACAAGAACTGACCACCCATCTTGAATCTGTCTTTGCATCACTCTACACCAAACTAAAGATCCCTACCGATGACCCTCTTCCTGACGCACATCCAAACACTAACGGCGAAACTTCCTCCCATTCCCATACCTTTCAGCCCCATCACTTTCAACGTGACATATGCCTTCCGCGGGTGGATGTAACCAAATTTGATGGCTTGGACCCCACTGGTTGGGTCACCCAAATGGAACATTATTTCTCTCTATATGGAATTACAGATGACTTGGCCAAACTCCGGTATGGTGTTCTCCATCTAGATCAAGAACGTTGGCAATGGTGGCAATGGAGAAAAACTTCTCGTTAAGGGTATATTGCTTGGACCCAATTTGTGACTGAGCTTTATGAACGCTTTGACAATGACACCAACCATTTGGGCCATTTGACAAAATTGAAACAATCAGGAACAGTTGAAGACTTCATAGTTTCATTTGAGTAACTGGATTTTCAAACAGAAGGCATGACTAATGCTTTCTTTCGAGAGTTTTTTATCAGTGGCCTTAAGGAGGAGATTCGGGCCCATGTCCTCATGGCTCAACCTTCGAATTCGGTGGAGGCTACTAAAAAAGCTAATAAGCACAACAAGTTGTATCCTCTCAAACCCGTAAACCTTCCTTTATCCCTTGCCCTAAACCCACAAATCCCACTACTCCCTCCGCCCCATTAAAGATCCAAAAATTGACCAGGGATGAAATGGTTGAATGCCAACTCAAAGGCCTTTGTTATAATTGTGATGACAAATATTTCTCGGGCCACAAATGTAAGGAACAAAAGATTTTTATGGCCATCTCTAAGGATATTTTGGAAGAGGATGTTGAAACTCCCATTGTGCCTGAGTCCCCTGAAATCACTGACATAAACCCTCCCTCCGACCCTCCCAAAGTAGAATCGATCATTTTCCTCAATGCTCTCACTGGCTTCTCCACCCCCCAAACCCTCAAGTTAATTGGTTACATCAAGCATCGGAAGGTCATCATTCTAGTTGATAGTGGAAGTACCTAGAATTTTATTCATCGCCACATTGCCCAAGAAACCCATTGCTACATCCATGCCGTCAACAATTTCCAAATTTTGATTGCCAATGGTGGTTCCATGAAATGTGAAGGGCACTGTGAAAATGTGCATCTCCAAATTGGTGACTACCACCTCAAATCCCATATGTTTTCTATCGACATGGGCGATTGTGACATTGTGTTGGGTGCAGACTAGCTAAGGACCTTGGGTCCCATTCTCATGGATTTTAAGGACTTAACCATGCAATTCAACCAGGAAGGCCACCAATATAAATTCCAAGGCATCACTCTTGGTTCACCTGAGGTCATTAGTTCCCATCGCATGGAAAAGCTGCTAAAAAAAGGTCATTCTAGTGTCATTGCCCAACTCCATGCCATACAAGCAACAGAGACACCCCCAAGTGTCGCAAGACCTCCAAGATCTCCTTTCTAAACATCAAATGGTATTTTCCACTCCCCAAGGACTCCCTCCTTCCCGCGATGTTCATGATCATTCCATTCCCCTTGTACTAGGAAGCCTTCCTCCCAATATCTGTCTGTATTGCCAACCCTTTTCACAAAAAAATGAAATTGGGAAAATGATCCAGGAACTTCTTACTGCAGGCGTTATTCGTCCTAGTACGAGCCCTTACTCGTCTCCAGTAATCATGGTCCTAAAGAAAGAAGGTTCTTGGATAATGTGTCCTGACTTTTGTGCCCTCAACAAACTGACCATTAAAGATAAATTTCCCATTCATGTCATTGATGAACTCCTGGATGAATTGAGTGGAGTCCAATTCTTTACCAAACTTGATCTTCGCTCGAGCTATCACCAGATACGTATGAAAGAGGCTGACATCCCCAAGACGGCCTTTCGAACTCATGAGGGCCACTATGAGTTTTTGGTCATGCCCTTTGGCCTGTGTAACACCCCCTCCATCTTCCAAAGCCTCATGAATCATGTCTTCCGTCCCTTTCTCCATCATTTTGTCTTAGTTTTCTTTGATGATATCCTCATCTATAGCAAAACCTGGACAGACCATCTTACTCATTTGGATCAAGTTCTCCATCTACTCTCTCAGCACCAACTTTTCCTGAAACAATCTAAATGTGCTTTTGGTGCCTCAGAAGTAGAATACCTGGGTCATCTGGTGGGAAAGGATGGCATCAGGGTGGACTCAAAAAAGATTGAAGCTATGCAAGACTGGCCGCACCCAAAGACTCTCAAAAGCTTGCATGTATTTTTGGGCCTAACAGGGTATTATCGCAAGTTTTTTAAGAACTACGGAAGTATTGCAGCACCTCTCACTGCTCTCCTCAAAAAGAACTCTTTCACTTGGACTCTAGTAGCTGAGCAAGCTTTTCAAACCTTGAAGATGGCCATGTGCACCACTCCAGTTCTGGCCCTTCCTAATTTCACAAAGACCTTCGTGCTGGAATGTGATGCCTCAGGGAAAGGAATCGGCGTTGTCCTTATGCAAGAGGGTCAAACTTTGGCCTTCACCAGCAAGCAATTGTCTGAAAGGAATCTGGGAAAACCCATTTATGAAAAGGAAATGTTGGCTATTCTGCATGCAGTTGATCTGTGGTACCCTTATCTCTTGGGGCAACGCTTCCAAATTAATACTGACCACCAAAGCCTCAAGTACTTTCTGGAACAACACATTTCCTACCAGGAGCAACAAAAATGGATGACCAAGCTCTTTGGATATGATTATGAGATCATTTACAAGAGGGGAAAAGGCAATGTCATGGCGGATGCACTATCCCAGAAATATGAAGAAGAAGGATCCCTTTTTTCTCTTTCCTTCATTGTACCCGATTGGATCCAAGTTGTGCGCCATGAATGGCTTCAAGATCCCAAAAGTTTGCATCTGATCCAGCAATTGTAGACCAAGGCTCTAGCTCCCCCAAGGTACTCCTGGATCTAGGATGAGCTTCGATACAAAGGTCATTTGTATTTAAGTAAACAATCCAAGCTTAAATCCACTGTACTTTCTCAGCTTCATGCTACACCCACAACCGGGCACTCAGGGTTCACCAAAACATATGACTGGGTCAAACGTTCTTTTTTCTGGGATGGTATGAAATAGGAAATCTGTACTTTTGTCACTGAATGTGAGGTGTGCCAATGCAACAAGGGAGAAATAGTCAAATCTTTGGGCACACTACAACCACTTCTGATTCCCCCTGCTATTTGGAAGGATATCTCTATGGACTTTATTACCGGCTTACCCAAATCAGGGAATAAATCAGTCATAATGGTGGTTGTGGATCGCCTTTCCAAGTATGCTCATTTCTGCGCTCTTCACCACCCATTTACTGCATCCACAATAGCTCAAATGTTCATGGACCAGGTCTTCAAGGTTCATGGCATGCTTCACTTTATTGTTTCTGATCGTGACCCAAATTTCACAAGAAATTTTTGGCAAGAACTGTTTAAGATACAAGGCACCCAATTGCATCTCATCTCAGCTTATCATCCCCAGACATATGGTCAAACGGAAGTTGTCAACAAGTGTTTGGAAACATATCCGAGGTGCTTTGCCTCTGAAAAACAACACCAGTGGGCTCAATGGTTACCCCTAGCTGAATGGTGGTACAACACTTCATACCATACAACCACTCGCATGACTCCTTTTGAAGTAGTATATGGACAGAAGCCACCTTCAGTTCTCTCATACTTACCGGGTACCTCGAAGGTCCATGTGGTTGACCAAACACTTACAATCCAAGAGGATATTCTTCATACCCTTAAAGAGAACTTGGTCATGGCACAAAATCGCATGAAGCAGCAAGTAGATCAAGGTCACTCTAAATGTCAATTTGCATAAGGGGATCAGGTGTTTCTGCGACTGCAACCATATAAGAAAACTTCCCTCAAGGCCGAGAATTTTCAGAAGCTAGCGCCCAAATTTTATGGTCCTTATACAGTTCTCAAGCATGTGGGACAAGTCACATATAAGTTATCTCTACCCAGTCAGTGGAAGCTACATCCTATTTTTCATGTTTCATGCTTAAAGAAGGTGATTGGAACCAGGTGCCAAATTCAAACCAACCTTCTAGAGTTAGTTGAAGAAGGATCCATTTGGCTACAGCCAGAAGCAGTTTTGGACCAGCGTGAGTGTCTCCTGCATCAGAGAACCATCAAGGAAGTGCTAGTCCAGTGGAAATATACGACTCCAGCAGATGCCACTTGGGAACCAACTACCATTCTGCAGCAGTTTCCACATCTCAAGCCTTGAGGACAAGGTTGTTTTTAAGGGGGCGTACATGTTAAGGTCCTAACCCGCACATAGGTAGATCAATGTATTCGGATGTAATAAAGGTCAATATTAATAAGGCCTTTCAATAAAATAGAATAAGGAGGATGTAAGAAGACCTAATAGAAGCTTCCACTTCTAGAAGGATCTTCCTTTAGATTCTTCTCTTAATAGACATATTTAGTATAAATAAGGGTCGAGGGTATGAAAACCCTAGCTTGGAGATTATTGTAATAGAGCATTGCTTGACTAGAGGTTTCCCCCTCGAAGAGGCCTGTGAACATTTCTTTCTGAATCAAAGTGATATTTCAGTTGATGTTCTTATATTAGTTTTTTGTTATTGTGGAGATTATGCTAGTTATATTATTGTTATTCTGTCATTTCTAGCATTTTTTTTTTGTTCTGCGTATTTATTGTATCTGGTATCTTGTATTCGACGCCTCTCTCTTTCTCCATGAATGCACATTGAATGTGTTGGCTGGTTGGAACGTTGTTGACGTGGAGCGATGCTCATGCATCATAATCCCCTACTAGAAAAAAATCATGAGCTCCTACTCATGAGCTCCTCTTCTCCAGTGTTGAAATCCAACTAGATCCCA
Source organism: Picea engelmannii (assembly GCA_009831015.1). NCBI lineage: Eukaryota > Viridiplantae > Streptophyta > Pinopsida > Pinales > Pinaceae > Picea > Picea engelmannii. Next base: position 307,544 of record ML788411.1, read on the forward strand.
AACTTTCCCTTGGAGTTGTCCTCTTTCTCCTTTCCATCTATGTTGTTGCTACTACTGTTGCTTCTGCATCTTTTTATTCTTTTTCCCTGTTGTTATGGCAGGTTATCCTCTTTTCAAATCTCCTTTGCTGACTACTTATGCTAACCTCAACATCAACTTCCTGATCTCCTCTATCACCTCGTCCAGCTGCTCTAGTGGTTGGTTGTTCTTATGCAGTCTTTTCTCCTGCACTCCCTTCTCATCAGTGGGTAAATCATCATGATACCCCATGTTTTTTCCTTCTCCTGTGGCATTATTTTTCCACCCTGCTGCAGTTTCCATTTATATAGTCTCTTCTTCACTGACCTATTGCTTAGTCACCTCCTCTGATAGATTAGCTTCTACCATCTCTCCTTTTGTTGGTTCAAATCCAACTTTTTCCAGTTGCTCATGGGGCTGGTATGCTCCTCCATCTGTCTCCAACTTGACATGTTGGATGTGCAATATTTGCACTATTTCCCTTCTCTCTAGAGCATCCAATTCCTTGTATAGGTCAGCAAAATCCATGATGTCTGCTTCCTACTCTGTTACAGGCTCCAGTGCTACAGTAATCTCTATTTCAGCTCCCAGGATAAAACTTTTGAGCAATTCTGGTGAACGCTCCTCTCCCACAATCTGCATGACTATTTGTTGGCAACCATTTTCTGGTTCTGGATTGTTCAACCAATCCTCCAACATCTCCAACTCCTTCTCCCATGGAGTGAGTGTCTCATCTACATGGTCTTTTTATGATGGGGCAGACATCAATATCTGCTCCTTCTCCTCCTCTTTTATAGTCTCTGATGGTTGTCCTTCCTCGGTTGTACCTACATCACACAAATAGTTAGCTTTAAAATCATTTGGCTCCATGGCCTCCTTCTTGGATTCTTGTTGCACTATATCCTCATGCGCAATGCTTGTATTAGCCCCGGTTGGACTATTTGGCAGGAATATGTGAATTCCCCCAATGATCAAAACACACCTCTGATCCTCTTCCATCGGCACTCCTTGCTGATATGAGCTCCCTTCTAAGTTCCTGAGACTTTCAGACAATCTCATCTCTTTCCCCTTGCCCACCTGGCAATTTGGGACTTCATTTTTGCCCACCTGGTAGTCTATGAGATCGACTGATCCCATCTCATTTCCCACCTAGAAATTTGAACTTTCAACACTTCTCCTCTGGAAGTATATGAGACCTTCCCATGATCTTTGTCCATTACCCACCTAGCAACTCAAAAGTCCATTTTTCCCACCTGGTAGTTTATGAGATCCTCTGTTAATCTCATATCATTGCCCACCTAGAAATATGAATTTACATTGTTGTCCTCCTGAAAGTCTATGAGATCCTCCAATGATCTCATTTCATTTACCACATGGAAAAATTAAAATCCATCTCTGCTCTCCAAGCAATTACGAGATCTCTATTTGATCTCGACTCCTTCTCATCACTGAGGGTTTCTCTGACTTCTGGCTCACAAATGAAAACTCTCTCCTCCTTTGTGGCACTAAGGTTTTCAGTATACCTCATCCATATTCTCACTGATTGTTGTTGTTTTCTAACCAACAAATTTTGAACAGACCGTTTGGCTTTCCTGTTTAGAGGCCATTCGTACCTCCAGTGTACTTTTGCCTCCTGTTGCATCTTCAATGTCAGCTGTTGCATTATTGATCTTAACTTAGTGAGCTCCTCATCAATTTCTTCTTTACTCTTCTATTGGTGGTCTCCTCTTCGACCACGCTCATGGCCTTTAGTATAAATCTTTTTTGTCTTTAGCCCTCCTGGCTATCCATTAATTGTTGCACATCATGCAACAATATTTATAGAGCATCGGTACTCTATCTCCTTCTTCACCTCCCGTCTACAAGTGAACTTCATCTTTCTGATACCATTTGATGTAGTCAGGTTGTATTCTCTATCTCTTTTATCCCCTTCACCTTAAATCTACAGACAAAAATCAGCTCTGATACCACTTGATGGTGTGTATCAGAGTATTTTCCTTTCTCTTATGCCTCCCTCTGCCTATTGTCTACAGATAGAAAGTGGCTCTGATACCACTTGATGGTGTGTATCAGAGTATTTTATTTATCTACTCTCTTATACATAAATCAAACAACCTGGCTCTGATACCACTTGATGCAGACCCCCTACCTCTGCCTCAGCAGCGTCTGTTGACCTCCCGATCTAAGCACCGTTCAATCTATCTACAAGATGGAGGAGATCTTTGATTCCCTACTGGAATCTTGTTATCTGATTCACATATCCTTTATGAAACCCTACCTGTGTGACTAAGCACCAAGTGCAAGCCTCACCTCCACACGATCACAGGTTGTGACTGCACACCTATGAGAAAGTGTTTTAGGACTTCGAAAGTCAGGACTTTGACATCTGAGCCACCCTTGACTCTCCAACTCATGACCTATGAAAATCTCTTAACTTCCTTAGCTCCTCCCACTCACGTGACCATTCCCATGACCACGGGCTTAGTCTAAATGGTGTGTCTCATTTCGCGACTTCTAGATTTATGCATGTGAGTCACTCCTGACTCCTTTCTTCCTGAAATCCTGATCCATGATGTTCTGATTGGTGATATTTTCTCTCAATGCTAGCTCCTCTCACTAGGCCCCTCTAAATATGATGATGGAAAAACCAAGAGCCAATTCAAAAGGTGTTTCGAGATTTCACATATCAGGAATCCCTGATACGATTCACCTCCATTCCCCGATCTCTGAAACCTCAACGCCAATCCACACGCTCCCATGATCTAACGGTTTGATCTATTCCTTCCTATATCAGGACTTTGTGTTTCTCCAAGTTGAAAGACTTCTCTCCTTAGATATTTTGATCCCCGATATCTCGATATCTTCTCTATGGTAGATCAATGGTCTATACTCCTCCTCTCGATCAACGATCAATATCCTCCTTTCATAACTCCAGACTTCAGGTGTTTGAAATCTCAAACTTCACTCCTCCTGTGTGTCAATCTCCCAGAGTTAATGATATATGGACATTTGTCCAGTATATCGACAATCCTTCCTTCACCTCAGATCTTTGACCTTCAACTTATATCAATGGTCCTACGACCCTCTCCTCGATCAGCAGTCGAGGTTTCATCCAGGTCCCCAGACTCCGGAGATTTCAAATCTCAAATTTCACCTTTGCGTTCTCCCAGAGTTCACGATCTCAAGCCACGTGTCCTTTTCCAGATCAATAGTCTAGATTTCCTTCAGTGCTTTAGGCTTCGGGAGTTTCAAATCCTATGCACTCGTTCCTCCTAGAATGCTTTGATCACCCAGATCCTCATATATTTCGCCACCTGCCTTCCTGAACGATGGACAGACCCTATTCACTTCGAGACTTTGACAAGCCTATTTTATTGTGCACAAAAAGCGTTAATGGTCGTGCATTTTACCTTTATCCAATGGTTGTTGGTCCTCCACGCTCAGATCTGACAGTTGAGATCTGTGTCCTCTGTGCACTTCTTCTGGGTATCTGGACATGAGATTCGACAGTCCAGATCCATTCCTCCGCAGTTGATCTGATGATAGTTGTTTCTCCTCCTCCTGAGCTTGTGATTTCTTCTTGTCTTGAAATATTTTCAAAGTTTCAAAGGTCTCAGCCTTCAATTTGTCTCCTACGAGCCTTGCAACTTTGGGTCTTGCTTGCATTCTGGAAACTCTATCTCTTCTGATCTTTAGGACTTACTCATTTTTGAGGGACTTGGCCCTCTACATCCTTAGAAGACTTATGGTTCTCCTCCTGGAACACTTTGCGCTTAACATCCTGAGCTTTGGAACCTTGAACAAGTTCTCACTTCACGCGCTCCTTCTACTCTGACTGGCCTTTAGATGGCAGTCTTTCAACGCTTCCTCCAAGTGTTGTCTTGGTGCACTCCTTACATAGGTCTTAATATAGAGCATCCAGCAACTCTGTAAGTGTCTTCTCCTGGACACTCCTCTTCTCACATAACTCAAAATAGAGTTCTTCTTGGTGCACTCCTTGCACTCGCTCGATGCCCACCTGGCAGAGCTCTATAGAACCTTTAGTAGTTCTACCTCTTTGTACCTTATCTGCACAGTCTCCCCTCCAGAGTATTCATTAACTCTGAGGTTCTTCCTAAGTTTGTAATTTCTCTGGTGTGCCCTCCTGGAACGTTCTTTTCTGACTCCACAGAGTTCAAAATGTGCACTAATTGCACTAGCTACAGAACCTTGATTGTTCTATTGTGCACTCCTTTCACAGCCTAAAGAACCCAAAATAATACATTAAAACTCAAATAAGATAGATTAATATATTGTAACGTCCCCGACCACTCCTGCCGGGCCACGCTACGCCAGAGAACTCTTGTTGTTCTCTCTGCGGAACATATTGTAACATACCCAAGATCCAACTCAACTATGCCACATAAAAATTTTCAATTGTGTGCAATTAAAATATACACACACAGAAATATTGTGGAAGCATTATATATATAAAACGTAGACATACAAATCCATCTGCAAATACATGGATTCACACTAAAATAATAGTAAACATATTCATGCAGCATATACAAGAAATACCCATAAAAATAAACACAGTTATATCCACACATATGATAACCCATAAAAATAATCACGTAAATAACAATGTAGCATGTAATTTTATCACACAATTGGCACTTATCTTGGTAAGAATGTCACCAACTATGTTCAGACCTTCCATGAACCTCCTAGACTTAGACCACACTGTTCATCATTCTCAACAGTGAGTCACCCCCACGCTGGGACTAAACTCCACCCGGGTAAAGGGATTCCTAACTAGGCTAAAGGCTCATAGAAAACAAGAAAGACTTTGTCTCAGGTGCCAAATCAAACTAATAGCCTATAGTCCCCCATTCCCCACATGTTTGTCCCATCTAGGAAGTGTGCCCCTTCTCTGCTCAACAGTCCTTCGGTTGCCCCACTTCATTTCCAGGCTTCAACAACAGGTCGGACAGGAAGTCTCAGAGCACTGTAGTTGCAGTTCAGCACCTTCAGGAAATCAATTCCCAGAAATTCTCTCACATAGAGAATTGCTCACGGGCCTGACAACCGACCTCTTCAATATCCCACAGGCCTGACAACCCGCTTCTTCAGTCCATCTCCCAAGATAACCAGCTACACAAACATGCATGGCTATGGATACAGGTTCTGGTACAGTGACATGAAGGTACGAGTATATCTCAATGGTGTAAATGGTCATGGAGAGTGTGTGAAAATGAACTAAGTCCCAGCAATATGTATGCATGTCCCCAACTTGACATTTGTCATGTTGGGAGCTACTTTGGCCCACTTGTCCCCAACTTTAGAGCTTAGGATAAAATAATTATCCATACTTTATGTTTTAAGAAATATTAATATAATATTCCTTTTTGGCTTAAGCTCCCTAGCTTAGCCCTTTTCCTTAAATTTTGTCACTCCCTTTCCCTAACTAGTGGAGTTTAGTCCCCCATCTCTTTTATCGTGGTTGGTCTATGTGTAGCGATGTATTTTATATTAAATATGAGACATGTACAAAAACAGGCGCACTGGCCTTTAACATCTAGGCTCTCCAACCTAATCAAAACATAAGCATCCTAGCTTATAATAACTAGCTCACTAGCCTATAAAACATAGCATATACACAAAAGGCTCGTTGGCCTCACAATCGTGTGCACTCAAGTTGTTGCACATGGTATCCAGGAATGTGCACACTTTATCATTTCATTGCGCAGTACATGTGCACACTATGCCATGAAAGGTGCATACAACATGATGTCAGAAAACTCACCATATTAAGTACATTTGCATTTACATTTACAATTGGGTTTGGCCTTAAGGATATTACAATCCCCTCCCCTTATTTATGCATTGTCCTCAGTGCATCATGTACCCATGTACAACAAAATTTCAAAAATCATCAAAAGGAGGCAGGTATTCTGCCCACATTGCATCCTCATGCTCCCAGGTAGCGTCCTCAGGACCGTACCAAGTCCATTGGACCTTTACAAGCCCTATGGCTCTATTCCAGAGTTGTTTGATTTTCTGGTCCAGAATGTATACCGAATGCACTTGTAAAGCACCTTCTTGCTCCACCTGGATCACATTCCAATCAATAACATGATTAGCATCAGGTATATATTTCTTGAGAAAAGATACATGGAATACATCATGAACAGACATAGATGTAGGCAATGCAATCATATAAGCTATTGGACCAATCCTCTCTAGGATTTCAAATGGCCCAAAATAGCGAGCTACCAACTTTGAACAATTTCCCAACTTCAAGGAACTTCTGTTGGCCCTTACTTTCAAGAATACATGATCACCCACTTTAAATTCCCTGTGAGTTCTACCCTTATCAGCATAGCCTTTCTTCCTGTCTTGGGAAGCCTTTAAATTTTGTTTTATTTTAACCATTTTCTCCTCCATTTCCCTGAGCAAATTTGTCCCAACCACTGCTCTGTCTGCTGGGTTATCCCAGCTTCCTGGTGTGTTGCACTTTCTGCCATAAAGTGCCTCAAATGGGCTCATCTTTAGAGATTCTCAGTACCCATTGTTATAAGAAAACTCTACAAAGTGTAGGTAGTCTTTCCATTTTGATGGTTTATCCATCACATACATCCTCAATATATCTTCAATCGCTTGATTCACCCTCTCTGTTTGTCCATCCGATTCTAGATGATACGTTGTACTAAAATTCATTTTTTTTCCAAATCCATTAAATGATCCTTTCCAAAATTTTGAGGTAAATTTTGGATCTCTGTCAGACACAATTGTCTTGGGTATGCTATGTAATCGATAAATTTCCTTCATATAAACATCAGCAATGTTGGTTTCCTTGTGGGTGAGCTTAGCTAGAACAAAATGGGCAGCTTTAGTAAGCTTATTCACCACTACCATGATAGAATCATGTTGCTTGTTTGTTCTGGGAAGTTTGGTAATGAAATCCATGGTTACAACCAGGGATGATTTTAAGGATGGAAATTTATTTTAAAATGTAGAAACCTTGGCGAATCTTAATAATCCTTCTATGCCAACTATAAATGATTGGCGATATTTTTGTAAAAATATTAAAATTTCTAAGGATTTTATATAGTTTTTATAAAATTTTGGCTATTTTTAAGGTAAAATAATTTTATGCTATAGAATTTGGG
>ML788411.1:323803-349692 GCA_009831015.1 Picea engelmannii
ACCCCCCCCCCCCCCTCAAGAACCTCCTGGACACTCATTGACCCCACCAGTCCATGATTCCACCTCTCCCCAAGGACATAGTCCAGTTTGGGAGATAGTTCCCCAACCCATCACTCAAATTCCCTTCTTTTACCCTCCACCCGGTATCGAAGCTTTTCAGGTAGCCGCAACGCTCACACTACCTAATATGGTGTTAGAAATTCCAGTTTGGTATTTACACCCACCAAAGATGGTCCCTCGACCATCCCTTCTCCCCCAGGAAGGAATCCCCATGACGATTCCCATCCTTACCCCCACCACCCTCCCACTCACTAACCCCCCTGCCACAGCTGGGGGCAAGAGAAAGAAGAAGGAACCCACCACTCCACTTCCTCCACGCATCCCACCTCCTTGAACACTATGTGAGAAAGAGGGCCACCAAACCAACAACTGTCCATCACTACCTGAATTACGGAATTTGATCCCCCTCAATCAAACTCCCCCAACACCCGCCACTACTGCTAGTCCCACCACTACCACCCACCCTTCCAGTAGTAAAGGGTTGAGGACCAAATACGTTTGTGCTATATGTTCAGAGTATGGCCATTATACCCATCATTGCCCAGCACTGCCACGCTTTCAGTAGACATTATCCGTCATACGCCAGAACTTCCATAATAACCCCAGTCCTGCTACGTCCTCCTCAAACAAAAATCATTGACATCTGTTATGTCACCACTTCCGTCAATGAACACATGAGACGCCCTTGCTCTCTCTGTGATTCATTAGCTCATTTTACATACCAGTGTCCTATGATCCTTGAATACAGGTAACATCAATTGACCTTGCTTCACCGACCCACAGAGGTGCTAAATGACATTACCTCATCACTAGAAGTTCTTCATGTCATTTCTCCCGAACCTTAGGCACTCCCAACACCTCCATGGTTCTTAGATGATGTATCTAAGGATTCATTCCCCAACTCTCCCACTCATTCCCCTACAGGCACTCTCCACCCAACCACCATGGGTACCCCTCACTACTTCAATATATGGTTTATGTCGAGTGAACCCTCACCATCTCCTAACAATGTTCCCCCTTCTTCTTCACCAGGGGGCAACCACACGACCACTGTCACCGAGATCACTCCTCATGACCCCTTGTATTCCCGTCACTTCTAATGCGATGAAGAAATACTCAAAGAGTTAAACCACCCAGACTCTCCCTGGGATGCGCTACACCATCGCGCACTCTTCTCTCCACTGGAAGCCTCCATGCCTCCTAACCCAAGCCCCATTTACGCAGTCGAAACCAAGGATTTTATCCCATCAGGGCCTATCGACTGGTTCAAAAATCCCATCCCTACCCCTGATGCTTTTGAAGAAGGTAATATGGCCAACATTTCCCCCACCATTAAAATCGACATTTCCATTAAAAATGGCATCGTCGAAGAAATCACCATTGGAGCTGCTTGCACTCCTCAAGAAATCGCCACATAGAAAGCCCACTTCCAGGAATATAGGGATATTTTCGCCTGGTCATACATGAAAATGCCTAGCCTCGATCCCTCAATTGTCGAACATCGCATCAACACCTGGCTAGACATTACACTAGTTCGCCAAAAACAGCGACCGCTACATCCATCCAAAGTTGCTGCTATCAAAGAAAAAATTGACAAAATACGAGCTGCCGGGTTCATTTACCCCATCGCCTATACCTCATGGGTTTCCAACCTTGTACCCGTTAACAAAAAATAGGGCACTATCTGCATTTGCACAGACTTTAACGATCTCAATCATGCATGTCCCAAAGACAACTTTCCAACGCCTTTTATTGATCAAATTATCGATGACTGCGCCAGCCACACGGCTCCCTCCTTTATGGACGGTTTCTCTGGCTATAATCAAATTCAAATCCACCCAGCCGATCAGTATAAAACCACATTCACTACCCCGTGGGGTACTTTTGCATATCATTTCATGCCTTTCAGCTTAAAGAATGTCGACACAACTTTCCAGCGGGCAATGACATACATCTTTCACGATCTGGCTAATATCATCCTCGCCTACTTGGACGACCTCACAGCTCGATCCAAGAAATTCCCCCAGCATCTCGATGATTTACGAATCATCTTTCAACAGTGTCATCAGTACAACATCTGCTTGAATCCTCTCAAGTGTGTGTTCTACGTCACCGCAGGGTGCCTCCTCGGTTTTATTGTTTCCCAAAGTGGTATTACCATGGACCCCCTCAAAGTCCAAGCTATCACCGAAATTCCACCTCCCCGAAATTTACGACAACTTCAGAGTCTATAGGGAAAAGCTAACTTTCTTAGATGCTTTGTCCCCGATTACGCCATACGCGCACATGGTTTCCTTTTCTTACTACATCACGGCATCCCTTTTCACTAGGACGACCATTCCCAATAGTCATTTGATGATCTTAAAGAAGCACTTTCAAATGCACCTTTAATTAGTGCACCTGACTACAATCGTGACTATATCCTCTACGTATCAGCATCATCTGTATTAGTAGCCGACATTCTCATCCAGCTCAGAGATGACAATCGTGAACATGTCATTTATTATGTTAGTAAGAACCTCTCAGGGCCACCATTGAAATATAAACACGAAGAGAAACTTTCTCTTGCAGTTGTCCTTGCAGTCCAGAAACTGCGCCATTACATTCTACTTCATACAACAAAGGTCGTTGCAGATTCCAACCCTATGCAGTACTTTCTCAGCCGTCGACAAGTTAACGACAAATTCACTCGATGGATCGTTATCCTTCAGGAGTACAACCTCGAGTTCTCAATACCTAAGAGTAAGAAGGCCCTCGTTCTCATCGAACTTGTCACGACCCTCCCCTCTGACACCACCAGTGCCCCCGTCAACACCGACTTTCCTGATGAACATCCCTTTTACATCACTATGGATGATCCTTGGTACGACGACCTCCTCGTCTACCTCCGAACTCAAAATTTCGGTAACCACCTCTCGCACGATTATCATCGCCGTATTCATCATCAAGCCCCCCGCTACCTCCTCATCGGAGACATCCTATACCGGTGGGGCATTGACACCATTCTTCGTCGATGCTTGACTATTGATGAGGCCAATAGAGTCTTAAACGACTATCACAGTGGTGCTTGTGGGGGCCATATTTCGGGTATATCCACTGCTCAAAAGATTATCCAAGCCGGGTACTTTTGGCCTACCTTTTTTCATGATTGCATTCATGCCATAAACGATGTGAGCAATGTCATATTTACACCAACAAAGCCCGATCTCCCCCCACTCTTCTTCACCCTGTCATTACTACCGGCCCTTTTTGCAAATGGGGCATCGAATTTATGACTTGTAATCCCCCCTCCAACAATGGTCACAAATACATCATTGTCGTCGTTGATTACTTCACCAAATGGGCAGAAGCTATGCCCACTTTCAACAACACCGCTGACACTGCAGTGCATTTTTTCTTTACTCACATCATATCCCACTTTAGAGTACCCGTCCAACTCATTTCCGACCATGGGAAACACTTCGAGAATGAGATCTTCGTCGAACTCTCATCTCGGTTAGGATTCTCTCACGAGTTTGCCTCACCATATAACCCTCAGTCTAACGGACAGGTCGAAGCAGTTAACAAAGTCCGTAAGACCATGTTACAGTGCACGGTTAATAAACATAAAACCAATTGGCATCATATGTTATTTTCTACGCTATGGGCTTACCGAACGGCTATGAAAACCGCTACTGGTTTCACACCATTTCATTTAGTCCATGGGGTCGAGGCAACTCTTCCCATCGAGTGCGAAATTCCCACCTTACACACTGCCATTGAGCTATTACCCGACACTACTCCAATGGAGCAGCACTTGCTGAACTTGGAGTATCTGGATGCAGATCATCGATCTTCCTTACAGAACAACGAGGCATCTAAAAAATGATCCAAGGCTACCTTTGATCGCCATGTCAACCTTCGCTCATTTCGCGAAGGCGACCTCGTCCTGGCTTACGATATCGCCCATGATACCTTTGGCCATGGAAAATTTGAGTCACTCTGGCATGGCCCATACATAATTCAACATTACCTCACCAAAGGTGCATATATCCTGGCCTCTCCCGAAGGCCTCTCTCTCAAAGAACCCGTCAACGGGTTGTATCTCAAGAAATTTTATGCTTAAAAGTAGTCATTCTACTTTAGGTTATTTCTTTTCTAGTGTTTTTAATATTTTTTCTCCTTCCCTCATGTCTAAACTATCCTTTGTGCTATTGATAGATTCTTCCTCCACTAGCCTACCACATCGGTTATGCCAACGGTGCCAACCATTGGACACAAAATCTCGCTTCGGCTACTTGGGCTCTCTACACACCCTCACATGAAATGCTCCATTCGAGCGGCATATGTTTGGGTTCAGCAACCAACAACCAAGCCAAATACACTGTTGTCATTGGCCTCCTGGCCGACACCCAGCATCATCATATTCGTCACCTTAGCGTCTTCCTCGACTCTCAACTAGTCGTTCTCCAGCTCAACAATGTGTACCGCGTCCGTGATCCTTGCCTCTTTCGCAAATACCTGCAGGTTAGAATTTTATCTCGACATTTTGATTCCATTACATTTACACATATTCCAAGACAATTGAATCAAATTACAAATAACCTAGCTAATATTTTGTTAGACTATCATATATCACATCAAGCTACCTCTACACATACATAAACATATCACAATCTTGTCACAGCATATACATAGAATATACATCATCAAAACATTATCCAAAAACATGTAAACACCACATAGATCTCAAAAAGTATACTCAGATATATATATATATATATATATATATATATAGGTCCACAGTGCCATCTGAATGTTTACATACAAAAAATACATGTATCCGCAGGCCAATGCAGCACCTTGGTACAAAATGGGCTCACCAGCCTATATACAAAAAAATATATCTACATCAAATGCCTCAGAGCACCACTCACGGTGCCTCTAGAGCACCACCACCTGCTCCTCCCTCAGGTGGTGGCGGCCCACCACCTCCTACCCTAGGAGGTGGTGGTCCACCCCCTGCTGACCCCTCCTGCCCTAGCGGCAATCGTCCAGTCGTCAACGTAGCAACCACTGCTTCTCGCCGTACTATGGCCTGCCATGGTGGTGATACCCCCACACACTACTCTAGGAAATCTCAGCCTGGATACAAGACCATATGCCCTCAGGAACCTCCGGTATGGCATATTTCCTCATAATCATCTCCGGCCGCTATCGGAGGAGCATGTGATGGCCCAGCACCAAGGTCATCAAACCGGTGCCTCCTCACTGCCCTCTCTGGCTCAGCTAGTCACATCGAGGCCTCATCACGCTGATGTCTCTATCCCCGCAATGGTCTCTCCGGTGCTCACTGTAACTCCACCTCACACTCGCGAGGTGCCACATATTCACATGCAAACAAACAACGGATAGTATCAACATCTATATCATATACATATGGATTGCTATATCAAATACAAAATAGCAAAAACATACATATAAACACCAAACATACCTCGATGATCAAAAACCTCCCTTGGAGGTAGCACCATGTTCAGATCATCCCGGAAGTCCACCCCAGCATAGGGGTAACGTAATATCACCTGCGGGTTCGGATCATCCCGGAAGTCCACCCCGGCATAGGGGTAACGTAATATCACCTGCGGCATCTGTCGCCATACCTGCGCCACCCTTAGAGCGCGCCTTAAATCCCCTCTATCGTGCCCCCATGCGCGTATATCCATTGGACAGGCACGCACATGTGCGTGCCTATTACCGGATCACCCACGCATGTGGGGCCCATGTCCCCTAAATATCTTTGTACGGCCCCTCGTACAGCCCCTGCCCAAAAAATGAAATCCTATTTCTATGCAGGATTATCAGACCACTAACTTGAAGCTCACTAATCGCCAATCGGAGGCATCATCCTCCTCGAATCTCCAAAACTCCTATGAAAACTGCTCCTCCAGTCGCTATTGCAGCAGGTACAAATGAGGTGGCAATGTGGACCCTATAGCTATATATAGGCCTTTTTTCCAAATTTCCACTCACCATTTCGGGAGCCCACGGTGTCCATTTTTCGATCCATCTTCAGCCACAGGATCAGCATCCCGCCATCTACATCATAGCAGTCCCTAGGCCTCTTTTCATCCTGAGCCCCCAAGGCACCTTTTCAGGTATGCATGTGCATATTTACGCTTATCAAATACATGCTCATATCTTCGATTCTCTTCAGATATTGTTCACTTTGGGTATTTGGTTTTCATATGTGCAGGTACTTGGTCATCATACATTGGTGCAACCCCTTCAGGTATATACTCATCACTGGCATGTAGTCTTTCCCTCTATATCGCACTTACATTTCCAATCACACCCTCTGACATTTTCCTCTAGGATCCCCATTTCCGGCTCTGCAGTACCCACACCTCCATTTGCATCTTCGGTACTGTTACCCGGTAGCATTCTTACCCACATGAGTTGTCCCATTCATAGCACCTTTTGACACTTTTGACACTCATGCTATTTTTTCAAAACCCCTTAGGGATGGGAGTCCCGATAGTCTTTCATCATGTCACAAATCAACCACATACTCCTTCTCCTCATTTTTATAGCTTTCCCACACAGACTCCCAGATTATCTCTTCTCGGTTCTATTTCTTAACTGCACCTCCGCAGTATCATGAACCCTCCATTTCATCCACAATCAGTTTTCCCATCTGCAAACCTACCTTCATTTCACCTACCTCATACAGAAACTCAGCAATGGGGCCCCCACCCTTCATCAGTTTTCCAAGCCAATTATGCCCTACATGGGCCACCAATATCACACTGGGGCACCCATTTCTGTATTTGTACATTTCTCTCCAATTATTTGTTATTTATTGTACAAACACCTTTATTTTCAATCGTTACATTACCCTTTTTGTCGTCACCTTTGGTGACCTGCTTCCCTCTTTTTGGCCAGCCGAAACCCATGTCACCCTTGGTTGGAGCACTACTTATCATCTTCCCTTGCCCGACATCGTCCATATCTTCCAAGTACCCCACAGGTCACTTACCTCTACCCTTTGAATTTGTTCACCTTGTCCTGCCTCTGGCACAACTTATCCCCGGTCTTATCGTCCCCCTAACACTCAACCTCGTTGAATGGTTGCAGCCACTTTTTATGTCATACATTGTCCAACCAAGGGTAGTCTTGAGTCTTCCCACATATTGACTTCATCCATGTACCTCTGCCACTTCCTCACCTCACCTAGTAGATTTCACGAAGCCATTTTCTTATGGGAGTCGCGTCCCCCTTTTTGTCAACATCAGCACAGTTTTCTAGAAGGGCGACAGTATCTTGATTCTCATTATCCATTCAGTGAGAGATCTCAGACGGCACAGGGTGACACACCATTGCTCCCTGCTGTCATTGACCCCTATAACATTCGACGCCAACACTTTCTCATGTTATGGTGGGTCTTACTTTGCGACTATTGCAGTTAGTTCTTTTATTTGCCGAAGACCTCTGAACTTGGCAAGGATATCAATACCCACATCATCGCTGCTACTTATTACCGCAATCAATGCCTACTATTCAGAGCATGATCATTTGCAGAATTGTCTTCTACCTCTATCATGACCTCCCCCGAGGGCGCTGCAGTTGTCTACACCAACACTTTCGTCATATTTTTTCAGAGTTACATGACACGAGCATGGGGCATGCCCGCCTCGTTTGTACATAGTTTTCTATTTTACACACCTCATAGAAGTTCAGGTCCTACCGGTTCCTTTTTTCCTCCAACGGATCGCTCTGAACTATCCCACTATTTCTCTATATTACAACAACATTCTCAGTAGAAGAAACATTGATGGATTTCAGCTATACGTATGCTCCTAACCTCATCCATCAGGGGGCATCTGTTATCACTAAAATTTTGTCTGCACATGGTTACAAGAACTCAGCACCATCAAACAGGGATGAAGTCATCCATGGACCTGAATTAATACCAAATCATTCAAAAAAGGTCAAAAACTATACAAAATAGTGAAAAATTGAAGAGCGCTTTGCAGACATTGGGCGCGCGTGCGCATGTGCGGAACAGGAATGTAGAAATCGCACACAAGCGTACTATGAGTGACTGTTAGCGCAAAATGATGTGCACCTGCTAAACGGTGCATTTATGGAAGTGGTCGGCCTCCCAACCACTTATGGTTCAACTCCCAAGCCGATTTGACCCTCAAATTTGGGCTGGATCCAACTGGTGGGTCGGTCAAAGACCTAATAATGCCCTAAATGGCCTCTTTTCACACTACATAGCAGTTAAACAATAACCCAAAGCAATGCTATAAAAATCCATGAATGCACCTCATTTTCTCAAGGAATTCAAAGTAATGTTATGTTGCCTATATTGTTTTGAGGACTCCATCCTTGACAAGAGCATTTTGGCACCATTACATTGGACAATCCACCTCACCATTGAGTGGATTTGTAAAGAGTTATTTCATCACCATTTTCCATTTTTCTTTGTTGTAAGAAGAGCTAGCTAGTGAGGGTCCAATAGCCTTCCCTTGGAGGAAGAAGGGACTCATAGTCCCCTTTCTTCTTGCTGCTTTGTTTTCATCAATAGATCAGCCTCAAACATTGGTGACATGGGTTTTTGGTTTTTTTTATTTCTATGTCCCTATGCTCATGAATTTAGTTTTTATTGCATCTCTTAGTTTAATTCTTAATTGTAGTTTTTGTTTTCTTTCCCTAACTCTTTTCTTTACAGCTGTCCTGCTCACCAGACCCAGCTGAGCTTGCAAGTACCTCTATTCTACTCACCAAGGTGACGAAAGAGGTGCAACACCAGGTAAAGGGATTCCTAACCAGGCTAAAGGATCATAGACAACAGAAAAGACTTTGTCTCAAGTGCCAACTCAAACTAACAGCCTACAGTCCCTCATTCCCCACATGCCTGTCCCACCCAGGAAGTGTGCCCCTTCTCTTCTCAACAGTCATTCGGCTACCCCACTTCCTTTCTGGGCTTCAGCAATAGGTCGGACATGAAGTCTCAGAGCATTGTAGCTGCAATTCAGCACCTTCAGGAAATCAATTCCCAACAATTCTCTCACACAAGAATTTCTCATGGGCCTGACAACCCGCCTCTTCAATATCCCACGGGCCTAATAACCTGCTTCTTCAGTCCAACTCCCAAGCTAACCAGCTACACAAATAGGTATGGCTATGGATACAAATTCCAGTATAGTGACATGAAGGTACGAGTATATCTCAATGGTGTAAATGGTCATGGAATAATGGTTGAATGATGGAAGGAATGATGGGAGAGTGTGTTAAAATGAACTAAGTCCCAACAATATGTATGCATGTCCCCAACTTGACACTTGTCATGTTGGGAGCTACTTTGGCCCACTTGTCCCCAACTTTAGAACTTAGGATAAAATAATTATCCATACTTTATGTTTTAATAAATATTAATATAATATTCTTTGTTGGCTTAATATCCCTAGCTTAGCCCTTTTCCCTAACTTTTGGCCCTCCCTTTCCCTAACTAGTGGAGTTTAGTCCCCCATCTCTTTTAGCATGGTCGGTCTATGCACAGCGATGTATTTTATATTAAATATGAGACATGTACAAAAACAGGTGCACTGGCCTTTAACATATAGGCTCTCCAGCCTAATCAAAACATAAGCATCCTAGCTTATAATAACTGGCTCACCAGCCTATAAAAAATAGCATATACACAAAAGCATCACTGGCCTCACAATCATGCACACTCAAGTTGATGTGCTTGGTATCCAGGAATGTGCACACTTCATCATTTCACTAAGCAGTACATGCGTGCACTATGCCATGAAAGGTGCATACAAAATGATGTCAGACAGCTCACCAGCTTAAGTACATTTGCATTTACATTTACAATTGGGTTCAACCTTAGAGACATTACATCTATCTTCCTACTATAAATGAAATCTATCATACATCTACAGCATTCATTCATGCAACATAAACACATGAAAAACAGTATGCAGGAAAACCTGCTTTTCTATTATATCTATGTATCTATACAGACGTTTACATAAAAATTGGACTGCAACAGAGTCTTAGTTCTCTCAAACTCTCTCTCAAAACTTCTAAGACCTCCTAACGCCTCCTCTACCTACTTGAGATCTCTCTCAAGTCTCCTATTTTCGTAATTACAAAAGAGGGCTTTACAAGCTTATCCTCTTCACCGCCTTAGTGCCATCTCTATCATGCTACTGCATTGTACTTCTACGGCTACATTACATAAATGGATGCCCAGACCTGACTACGTCCTAAGCTTGTTGTAGGAAACTATTTAAGGCAACTTCAACCACTACGTGTATAGAGGCGTGGTCGGCTCTTATAGCTTTACAACATGAATGATCTGTATCGGATCACATTTCAAAATTTAAAAGTGGGAGGGTCAGTGCCTCTCCCTTTCTCCATGAATGTGCACTGAATGTGTTGGCTAGTTGGTGCCTTATTGACGTGGATAGATTCTCTTGCATCAATTTTTGTCTGGTTGGTTCTCATAGAACGAGTGACAAGATCACTATTCAGGATATTGTAGATCTTCCACTCAAGACCATCCTTTTCTACATCAACCGAGCCTCAGGATAAACAAGACCTCATTTAGTGTCCAATACCAACATGCAAGTGGCCCTAATGTTCTTAGAGCCTACCATATTTCATTTGTGTGAGAGAGTCCTTGCCAATATGAAAACCAAACAAACTCACTACAAGAAAGGAAAATAGAAGCAGTTCGGATATAGCTCCTTATTGGTGACTATATTTCTGGAATGGGTGCCTCATTTGAGGTCTCGAATGGTGATGGGAGATCCCATGCCCTTGAACTCGCAGATGATGTTTTAGCTCGACTACATGGCCAGGATACTATGAAGACAACACCAATATCACTATGGGATTGGGTTTGCCAGCTAGTGGCTTCACCATATTGTCAGTATTTAGGATTTCCCTTATGTGGTTTGTGACTTCCACGAAGATCTGTAGTTGTCGCTTCCCCCAGGAAATGCGTGGGGCCCCATGGGAAGTGTGTTTTTTTTTTGTTTTTTGTATATTTCCATTTTTTTATTTCTAGTGTATATAATTTTCTTGGGTAGGTGCATGTTGACACACATTCTTTTTTTTTTTCATATGTAGGACCATAGCATCTAGAGGGATGGGGTTGTTATTGTTGTCGTATCACCGATGAGGAGTCTTAGGAGGGGAGGGAGGTGGCAGTAGTAAAGAATTGAATCGTCTGGTGTAACTAGGAGGGAATGACTATGGGAGTTCCCCCCACACCAAAGGAGGAGATGCCCCCACACTTGCGACGACACTCTGAAGGGGTTTCCCACCCCTTGCACTGACTTGTATGAAAGGTGGCTCGAGCAGTGTTGTGCTACCATCAACATCAGGATTGAGTAGCCAATGGCACCCCTTTTTTAATTAGACATTGTTATTATATGGTCAACACTTTATGTATCAAGAGGCCAGTAGAGCCCCAATTTTGTATATACACCTCTTTTTTGAAGGATGTAACCACACTTTGCAGATATATATATGCATGTTTTATTTCAACAATAACCTATGGATGTTCAAATGTTGTGAATGATGACCCATGTTTTTATGTACATGCATGCTTAAACACTCAATTTAATGAGATAAATTCCAATCTAACATGTAGTTATATAACAATTAACCAATCAATGCATTAGATTTTTTTTAGATGGAGCAATATTCAATTTTCTCAAAGTAACGTTCAAGAAGATGCGCCCTCAAATACTTATGCAAAAGGATGGGATGTCTGATGCTATATGTGTGATTGAACTATGAGACCACAAGCTAGGATTCCAATCTCACAACTAGATGATGAATGCCAAAGGAAATTACTTTGGAAAATAGTTTAATGACAGCACTATACTCTATAATATTATTGATTGTAGGCCCAAGGTAGACACCTCTTGAACTCACGAGCTTGTCAGTGGGTGAAAATATCACCCAAACGACGGAAGTTATGGCTCGAGTACTACAGCTGGCACCATCATCATATCCCATGTACACTGAGGAGGACGATAACATCTTCAAATCAAGCATAAATCATGATAATTAGCTAATCAAGACAATCAACACACGCAAAACGCAAAACACACCACACAAAAACACGTCTATGTACAAAGCATCACATGGCTGAAAGTCCTAAGAATAATACTTCTTAAGGTAGAGAATGTTAGGAAATGAGACACACTTCCATGTTAAACCTAGAAGAAGAGAGGAAGAAACATTTAATCAGGAAAGTAAATGACACAGCAAGCACACAATACACAGATATTTTACCTTGGAAACCCAAACCTGGAAAACCAACATTCATTGAGTGTTCTACTCTCATGTTGTCTTATTCATTCAAGATAAAAGGTCACATGTCTAACCTTGGTCCACATGACACAATTGACAACATAGCCTCTTGATTGCACAAGAACAACCCTATAGTCAATTTGGATTACATATACATGACCAACAACCTCTAAATTACAAACTCTTGGCGATTAGCCATTCATCATCTAAAGATTCAAGATTGATTGATTTTACAACATTATAACATGCCTTATTTATAGGCTTTACAGTAGGAAAACCCCTAAATAAATGGTGCCCAAAAATGGTTACAAATACACACAGATCATTGACTACAAATCCCACAAATCTCAGGATTCTGTTACATTCGAATACCAACTTGGATTACCCATCGACTACTAGTCAGCCTTCATTCGATCTTTAGTCAGACGTCATATGACACATGCCCGCCTTTTGACCTCTTTCCAGTTGACCTCTTTGACTTGTTGTCGATGTCTTTACCATTTCGAACCACCTCGACCTTCAAACTTGAATTTACCCGATCGACTAACCTCAACCTTTGAATTGCTATCAATCCATCTTGACTTCTTATTTACCCAGTCGAACCACCTCGACGTTCAACTTCAACTGTTAGTATATCCACCTTGACTTTCACTACAAAGAATATAACAACCCAAAATTCTCCCACATGTTTGCTTCTTTGTTGAAACTGGGAGACCTTTGAAATTTCATTCATAGACTCAAGGTAGCAATACCCATTTCCTCTATGCACCAAGAGAACTTCACAACACTCACAGAATTGGACAACTAGTCTCCTATGTTTTTCAATGTGTCTACTTTCTCCAGTAGCACCTTGTTTTTTTCCACCATGTCTCTCATGAAATGGTATTGTACATCTATGTGCTTAGTCTTGGAATGATAAGTTGGGTTCTTTGCCAGAAATATTGCGCTTTGACTGACGAAACTTCTCTTCATAGCTATCTGCTCAAACCTGATTCCTGAACATAGCCTTTGCAACCATATTGCTTCTTTGCTTCCATGAGTGCCTACCATGTATTCAACTTCTATTGTTGACAAGGCTATGACCACTTGTCTCTTACTCATCCAAATGATTTCTTCACCAAACATATTGAAGAAATATCCATTGGTCAACCTTTGTCAATCCAGATCTCCAACCCAATCGACGTCGATAAAGTCATGTGCTTTTAATTTTATGTCACCTCTAGGTTTTCCTTGGTAGCATATAACATGATATTTTGTGCCACAAAAATACATGAATACTCTCTTGACAACTGTCTAGTGCTCCTTCCCAGGTGTCGACATGTATCTTCTCAACACTCCCACTACATGGGCAATGTCTAGTTGAGTGTAGATCATCGCCTGCATTAGACTACCAATAGAACTTGCATAGGGAACATGTGCCATGTCCTTTATTTCTTCCTATGTCTTTGGACAGTGTTCAATATTTAGCCTTGCTCCCACAAGAATTTGCACCTTCACTGGTTTCTAATCCTGCATGTTGAAACGTTTCAAAATTGTTTCAATATACTTTGTTTGGTTCAACCAGAGCTTTCTAGTTGCTCAATTGCTCTTAATCTCCAATCCCAAAATGAAGTTAGCTACAATGATATCCTTCACGTAGAACTTGGAGGATAGTTGTTTCTTCACCTCCTTTATTGTGTCCATGTTGTTTCCAATTAGCAATATATCGCCAACATACAAAGCTACATAGATGAAATGCCCACCTTCTTCTTTGGAATATATGTAGTAATTATATTTTCTTCTCACAAATCCAAAAATAAGGATGTATGTGTCAAAATTTTGTTACCACATCCTTGATTATTACTTTAGACCATAAACGGATCTTTTCAGTTTGCACACCAAACATTTATTTCCCTTTACTACAAATCCTTTAGGTTGTTTCATGTAGATTTCTTCTTCTAGGTCCCCATGTAGGAACTTTGTCTTCACATCCATCTGTTCTATTTCCAAATCAAATGTTGTAGCCAAATAAATTAGTACTCTATTGGAAGTTAATTTTTAAATAGGGGAAAAAATATCACTGAAGTCGACTCCTTTGACTTAGCAATATCCTTTCGCTACTAGTCGAGCTTTGAATTTCTTGACTTGACCTGTTGCATTCATCTTCTTCTTGAATACCCATTTTCTATCGACTAGGTAACTTGATTAAGTCCCATGTCTCATTCTTGTGAAAGGATTCCATCTCTTCGACCATGGAATCCTTCCATATTTTTTCATCTCCTGAGTCGATTGCCTCCCCGACTGACTTGGGATCATCGTCAGTGGCAGTTAACACGAATGTGAAATAGAAGTTCAGAGAACTATACCTTTTGAAAAGTTTTCTTAGTCTTTTTGACCTCCTTACAACTGAGGTCGATTGTTCCACCTCTTCCTTTGATTCAGCCAACTCATCTGCATCATCTTCTTCATTCCTCAGTTCAAACCGCATCGTCTTAGGATTATTCTCGGTATGAACAATTTCTTCAATATCGGACTTACTTCCAACTTCTCTGAAGACCACATCTTGATTATACATTGTTTTCCTTGGTGCAGGATCCCATAACTTATATCCTTTCATTTCTTCTTTGTATCCAATGAAAATAAATTTGACTTCCTTCTTGTCCAATTTGATCCTCTTTTCCTTGGGAACATGCACAAATGCATCACAACCAAATAATTTTAGATGTGAAACCAAAGGATTCTTACATGACCATACCTCATGTGGAGTCATGTCAACTAGCACCGATGAAGGAGACATATTCAATAGATAGTTTGCAGTGTCACTACCTCCTCCCAAAATTCTTGTGCGAGCCTAGCACCATTGAACATGCTCCTTGCCTTGTCCATCAACGTTTTGTTCATTCTCTTGGCAACTCCATTTTACCATGGGGTATATGGTGTGGTAGTTTTGTGTTTTGTGCCATGTTGCTTGCAGAGCTAATCAAATTATTTTCCACAGAATTTGCCACCATTTTCAGTTCTTAACACCTTAATATTCTTATATGTGTGGTTTTCTACAAGAAATTTAAACTCTTTGAATTTCTCGAAAACCTTTGATTTCTTCCTCGGGAATTAATATATCTATGTCTTCCTAGAAAAATCATCTATGAAGGAGACATAATACATGGATCCACCAAGTGAAGGCACTAAAACAAGGCCAAACACATCACAGTGAACCAATTCTAGAATCTCATTTTTCCTTGTCGAACCAAACGGGAACCTCACCCAACTTTGTTTTCCATATATACAATGTTCACAAAAGTCAACTTCTAAATTACATTCAAGAAATTATTTGAACATACCTTTGTTATGAATAGCTTGAAGTCATTTTTCTCCAATGTGTCCCATCCTCTCATGCCATAGAATGGTCGGGTTGAATTTATGATGACTTTTTGAGTCAAATTGAATTGACTGAGCCTGATTCAAGTTGAGTCGATTCGAAGTTGAGTCAACTTCAGGAACAATGATGATGTTTCATCCAGCCGAGTCGACACTCCCTAATAACTTTATAGGGTTCCACTCTGAACTCCTTTCATTAATATTGTCGCAGCTCTGACCATCTTGCATGAATCCTTTTGAAATAAAATGTGCACTCCAACATCACTCATCTTACTGACAAATATCATGTTTCTTCTCAAACCTGGAATGTGTAGCACACTTGGAAGGTTTCTACTCCTCTCATCCTGCAGTATCAGTCAAACTCTTCCCCATTAGACAATTTGGTTGTCGATTCATCCCCCAAGAACACTTATCCTCCTTCATATCGTTCATATTCACATAACCATTATCTATGTGGTGTCATATTACAGGACACTCTTGAGTCAATCAACGAAACATCTTGATATGAGTGTGCACTATTTGATGCTAGGTACACATCGCCTCCCTTATCTAGAGTCGTCTTTCTCTCAGTCGATTGTTTCTTATTGAATCCTATATTGACTTCCATCTCCTTCAACTTGTAGTCCTTTTTATAATTCCTAGCTTTACCGCATTTCCAACATATTCTTGTCGACCGAACCAAGGATTTAGATCTACCCTTCAACTTAGACTTTCTACTAGAGAATTTTCTTTTATTTCTATCAATCGGTCAACCTCTCACCACTAAAGCATATTTGGTCAATCCTCCCATGTTATTTATTTTCATTTCTTCTAACAATAGAGATGCAACCACATCTTCTAGTGCTAATGTGGTTTTATTACTCCCTATAGCCACGGAAAAGTTATCCTAAGAATCTAGCAAAGAACATAATAGGCTAATACATTTCTCCTCCTCAGTGATTTTAATATCCACAGAAGATAATTGGCTTATTATGGTATTAAACACATTTAAATGATCAGTCATTGATATACCATCACTCATTCTCAGAATATACAGTTTCTTTCTAAAAAACCAAGTTATTTACTAGGGATTTTGACTAGTACAAGCTTCCCAACTTGTCCCACATTTTCTTGGTTGAATCTTCACCTGAGACATTCAGTAGCACTGAAT
The DNA here is from genome assembly GCA_009831015.1 of Picea engelmannii. Lineage (NCBI taxonomy): Eukaryota > Viridiplantae > Streptophyta > Pinopsida > Pinales > Pinaceae > Picea > Picea engelmannii. The sequence goes on from ML788411.1 coordinate 340,695, forward strand.
CTACAAGACAAACTTGAATCATACTCCTTTCTCTTCTCTTGAGTTTATCCCACTCTTCCGTCGACATACATGTCGGCATGGTACCTCAATATACGGCTATCCATTTTTCTTGATATACAAGTAGATATTAGATTTTAAGTTTCCAACGCTCAAAATATTGGCCATTGAATTTTTCAATATTTATTATCGAGCTCCTTATCATTCTTTAACAAAATATTTAGCACAATCTTTAAATATTTCAGAATTACAACTCTTACTAAACCTAGAGTTTAGCTTATATCCAAGGTTGTTAAGCCAAGATATAATACCACATGTTAGGAAATGAGACATACGTCTATGCTAAACCTATCATATGAGAGGATGAAATATTTAATCAAGAAATTAAATGACACAACAAGCACACAATACACACGGATTTTACCTTGGAAACCCAAATTGGGAAAACCAATATTCCTTGAGCGTTATGCTCTATTGTTGTCTTATTCATTCAAAATAAAGGGTTGCATGTCTAACCTTAGTCCAAACCTAATACACAATCGACATCATACCCTCTTTCTTACACAATAACAAACACATATCCAATTCAGCTTTTTATCCCCTGTCCTAGGGATAACTAAGGAGATTATGTCTCGAGGCCCACAGGTCCTAGAAATGGAGAACCGAGAGCCATATTGACTTGATTTTGGCCCTAGAGGGCCTATCCTTTCTTCAGCGCCTCCCATCTATCAGTAGAAGCAACATCCATCCTATCAGTCGGGTTTTGAAGTAGCAGTGGGTATTGCTCCATGACGTAATGATTCTGGGTATCATGGTATGTGTCACTCTGATTCTCAAAACATTTGAATATGTGCATTGAATTATCTTTTGATTCATGACGTTTTCTTGGAAATTATTCCTTTTAACTTGTCCATACCTGGGGAGGATGATAGAGTTCCCTAGTAAGTCAGTTCCCTTAGGGATGAGTTTCCATTGGGTGGGTCTATTAAAGTTCATCGTTCATTCCTTCCATACTTATCACTTTTCATCATTTTCCCTCTCATATATCCCCTACATTGGTTTTGGCATTGGGTTTTCCAAGTTAGTAAGGGTTGTACCTTGCCTTGTGGGAAGAAGGGGCTAAAGGCCTAGAGGGTAAAAGTAGCTGGAAAAATTTGAAATCCAAGATCAAACCTTGAGATGCTTTGCCCAAGGATCCCCGAGAAAGCAATAAAAGGGCTTCTCAACAAGAAAAGGGGGGGACCCATAAAACAAAATAAAATTCAAGACCTAGTTGGTGGATAAGGGGTCTCATCATGAGCCATCCTATTAGGTCCATGGGCATGTAGCGGTATGAAACTATTATTCATTTGGTCACCAAACCAAGGTAGTGGATCTTGGTGGCATGGCCAAGAGAAAAGGGGTCTCATCACAAGACAACCTTCTCATCTCCGTGAAATGCTTGTGGGTAACATTGTCACCACTAGTCACCACGTTATAGCAGTTTCCTCCAGCTATTCTCTTGAAATAAAAATAAATAAGACAAAGAGTAAAAAGGCATTGAATGGGATAGGAAAAAATTGCATTCATGACAAGGTGCAGATCACCCTCTACAAAAGAACCCGCAGGTAAGATATACATTTCCATGTTATCACTGCACCCCTTGCCTAAACATCCCCTACACTGTATCATGCATTTACATGACCTAGATTAGTATTCACCTAGAAACACTCCACACCTGAGGAGGATTAGCACAATAGGACATCCTGAGACTCTCTCCAAACCTGGCTTGTTAAATAGCATAACGTATTTGAGCATTTGTTTGGGTAAAGGGGGGTTTGATGCACATGTTTGGGTAGCTTGATTATTAGATGTGATTGGCATTTCTATGATCCCTGTGACTTATGATCCCATGGAGGGTGTACTTGTTGTTGTTGCAGGACCATTCTCAACGGATAGGTACATATGGTGAGATGATTAGCTTGAACCTCCATGCAGATCATCTCCTACCAGATGGATGTTGAGACCCCAGCTAGGGGCAGAGGGATATCGGAGGCTTGCACCAGAGAAAATGGAGGAAGTTCCACCAGAGGCACTTTGTCAGGCCTAGACCTAGGGGGTCTTTCCCTCCCACCATGATGTTGGCCATTGAAGGCCCCTGACATCATCATTATGAGCCTTGACATCATCTATTTGGGGTTTTAGGCATGAGGAAGGCTTGGTCGGAACGTGTGGCAGTTTCTGAGGGGTTTTGAGCCCTAAAATTTCACTTTGGAGGCCTGGCGTTTCAAGAAGGGGCCCAACGTCACACTAGGAGGGGCATGACGTTATCCCTAAAAGGTAAAATTAGGGTTTTAATTGTCAATTTTATGTAAAACTGGATTTTTTATGTAAATTGGTCATGTTGGCCTTTTTTGATCTAAAATGTAATTATAGGTCACTTGTATTGTATAAATAAGGGGAAAATATCTTATATTTTTCAACATCTTTCACTCACACAAGTGTGAGGTCTAAAATATGGCCTCTTTTAAGGCTTATTGGTTGAGCTAAGTGGTGTGCAACTCTTGGAGGAAGCTTATCTTGGTGTATTTTTGCATTTTTATGGTGGAAAGTCTTCAAGTAAGGTTTGTGGCTAGATTATTCTTGATGAAGTAAGTAGAAATCTGAAATCCTTCTTTATTTTGAATGGTTATGTTGTATTTACTTGTTCATTTATAAGATTATGAAATTGGTAGTGTGAAACCCTAGGAGAAAAGCACATGTTATTGTCATTTTCTTAATAACTCTTCACCTACTTAATTTTTCTAGAAGACACCTCCCTTGAAGGATATACTAGGGCCCTACCTTGGTAGCACTCTAGTATTATTGCTTCTTTAAGTTTTCATATTTTATTTCAAGCTTGACCTAAAGAAGAAGGAAATCATTAGGGCCTAGGGTTACCTACTTCCTAGCATCTTTTCCTTCTAGGGTTTTGGATCTTGAGGCCTTAGGTTACTAACACCTCAACCATCCTCCCTCTTCCTTTATCTCATCCATTATCATTTGTTCCCCTATAAGAATTCCTGCTGCAATATTGACTCCATTTACCCTAAAAGGCATTGGTTCATACCTTGCAAGTGATTGATTGACTAAAACAACTCTTAAACCATCTACTTTAAGACTTTTACTAACTATTTCTAACTCTAGATTAGACTAACCTACTAACTAATTTGTTGATGTTGAAAAATATTTCTACAAACATCTATAACATCATAAAATTCATCTTAAAAGAAATTTTTAAAGTTGATTATACATTGCATTCATTGCTTCTGACAATTACTAGCATTTTGTCAAGTTTATGTTATCATTTTTGGTGATTTTTGAAGCTTTATTCAGGCATAATTGTGAAGCTATTGTTATAAATACATTTTTGTTATAAATACTTATGTTGCTTTAGCTTTTATATCATCTTGTTCTTTTCATCAAATTCTATGGTTTTATGAAGCACTAACATCATATGGTACTTGCAAATAGTATTTTTCTTGTTTTGGGTAAGTAGACTTAAATATTACTTTGCTTCATCTCATTAAAACATTTGGAAACTTTGATCAGGGTGGCCTGTGAGAGGGGTGGGACTTTCTTGATACTCTTACCTTAGCCTTCTCAAAAACCTAGGTCACTAGGGATGTCTCTCCTGGGGTACCACTCCTAAAGAGAAATAGGTGTCTTGTTTAGGTCACAGTGATAAGACAACCTTTTGTTACGCCAATTTACTGTTCACTTACCTTTGGCTTTTGGGAAAGTACAAATTGCGTGATAACACGACTTACATCTACATGACCAAAAACCTATAAATTACAGACTCTTGGTGATTATCCATTCATCATCTAAAGATTCAATATTGATTGTTTTTACAGCATTACAACATGCCTTCTTTATAAGCTTTTACAGTAGCAAAAATCATAAAGAAATGGCTCCCAAAAATGGTTACAAATCCACACAGATCATTGGCTATTGTTGTCCCTTGGTTATGTAAGGAAGTGAATATTAAGGAATAAATGTGAAGTACAAACTACATGGAAGGAACATAAACTGAGGAGGGGTTGAAGTCGCAGAAAAGAAGGAACGAAGCAAAGGAAAAGCTAGTCGTTGGAAGAAAAGATCAAGGAAGACAAAGCATCAAAGAAGAAGGTTCGTGGACTACTCAGCAAGTGAAAGAATACATCAACGAATGATTTGGAGAACCTCGTGGAAAATAAGGAAGGACGAGCTAGTGAAGCCCCAAAAATGTGGGTTAAGTGCACCTAGGGTTTTGACACCTAGAATTCGGTCTATGGTTGTCTGGGAGTCATGTAATGTATAAACAAAGGTCTTGAAGACCTGGGAGGGTTTTTTCTTTGTTCTAGTTCTATTTGGTTAATGTTGGTTGTTGTTAATGATTGTTGTTGAGAACTATATTGAGTCTATTCTGGATCTTCAGTTGGGTGTGAAGATCAACCTGCAACTGGCTGCATAGAGAGGAAAGAGAAAGAGAGAAATATCTGCAGCGAAATGCACAGATAGAACTGTATGTTTTCATCTAATATATCAAGAAACACAATTATGTGGATGTAGCTCTAGGGAGAGGGTGAACCACATATATCTTTTCTTTCTTTGTGGTTAATGTTGAGTTATTTGTTATATCTTATATTGTTATTGCATTGTTGTGTTAGATCAGAGATATAACTCCGTGAAGTAAGCTAAAGAGTGTTAAAGAATATCTAGATTAATGTGCATTGTCCTCCTAGATTCACTTTGCATTTTCTCGAGTTGTAGACACCTGTGTCCTGCAACCCCCTACCACTACCTCGGCTGAGGTTGCATATTCTTTGCAGGTGTTGCTGAAAGGGCCTGTAGTTAGGTCTTGTTGGTGCGTTGTTAGAGTTGAACCCTGGGTCTTCCCTTGTGCCAAAAAATGGTTCTGTTATTGGGATCGAGATATTCTTGAGGGAATGTCAAGGTGATTTCTATCGAAGACATAAATTCAGAAGTGGATAGAATAACAAGAGAAGGACTTCGTTGAAGCCTAGAACAAGAACCCTAGTATTAGTATAGAATATTGGTTGGGAAGGTACATCTTTATAGACATACACGAAATTTTCTTTGGAGGAGTTCATAAGGAGTTATATGAGTGGTTATCCAGAATAGTAGATACCCAGTTTGAGATCAGATATAGACCACCTGTGGTCTGGATAGCAGCATTGATCAAGAAATTCAAGAGAGTCGACAATGTTGTGTCTAGGGCAGTGGATCTATGGTTTGATAGCACTATTGGAGGGTATATTACTGAGTTTTCTATTGACAGATTTGAATTGTATAGTCAAGAAGAGAGGTATTTATTTAAGGGACCTAGAGGAAAGTTCCTACACTTTTTAAAACTAAGGATTAATATGTTATTACATGAGAAGAGTATCTTGAATATACAGTGAAGCTAATGTTCAAGAATTTAGATAGTGACAGTGACATAGAGGCTGGACACACGTGCAGTGGGAGATCATTCAGAGAGGTTCCTCTTGCGAACCTATTTAAGCATAATTACGGAGACGAGGGATTCTACAGTGGAGGAGAAGCAGATCTAACAGACGAAGAGTATTCAGAGTCCGTGAGAACAGAATAAGTGGAGGTTGAGGAACTTCGCCAAGGAGAACTGGAAACTTCAGGGACTGTACTACTATCGAAGTAAGTACTATTACTCATCATTTTGTTTTAGCAGCATTAAGTAACCAGAGTAACTAGAGTAGTTAGAGCACTCATAGTATTGTTACAAGAAGTTTGGTACATACTCAGTCAAGAAACCAAGGAAGATCTATGGCAGATGAGATGAGGTTACCTATATTTAGAGGAGATGGATCTGAAGATCCTGACCAGCACTGGTTCTTATGAAAATTTGTATGGAGCATTAAGCAAGTCACTGATGAAGTTGTTAAGAGAAGTCAATTTAGTACTACCTTGAGGGATCGCTCTCTGAACTGGTATATGAAGTTTGCTTCAGGACCTAGACAGCCTAAACCGTTGAATAACATTAAGACTGTGGTGAGGGCAGAATTCAAGAAACCTAAGTCAGAGTCGCAATGTATTACAGAGTTGAAGGAAATCAAGAAGAAGGTAACTGAACCCGTTTGGGAATTTGATCAGAGGTTTAAAACCCTGACAGGTCATTTGAGTGTTCAGATCCCAAACAAACAGAATAAAGAATGGTTCATCATTGCTCTCCTTCCACACATCAGAGTTCCTCTGATGCAATAGAAGGTCGCTTCACAGGCTGAAGTGCTAGAGATCACCATGAAACTAGAAGAAGCCCCTGTAGGAGAATCCAGTCTAGGTATGAGTCAGATTTTGAATCAGCTAACCAGTTTATCTTTACAGGTCAAAGATATGAAGAAAGATAAAGGGAAGGAAAAAAGAGAATATATCTGGTGTATCATATGTAAATCAGAGGGCCATGAAAAAGAGCATTTCCCTCTATTTCATGAATACTTGGCCTCTAGAGCACCTAGTCCTTTAAATCTAGCTACTGTACCCTGGTGTGAGGTATGTAGAACTAGACATCATCTTGGAGAATGTTATTATATGCAAAACTATGTCTAGACACATACCAATATTTATTGCACATTCTGTAAATATGTGGGGCATGATGAGAAGGATTGTAGGGCTTATGATCTCATGCATGAAAGATAAAGGGATATTGTTCGTGCTCGGATCGTCACCGGGTGAGCAAAAATGGGAGCACTGACATGCCTTGTTGGGCTTGGCAAGGCAGAACAGGATGCTATGGAGCAAAAAGGGTTAACAGAAATATAAACAAACTACAAACTGAAAGCAAATAACATTACAGAAATAAACGAAAAAACAACAAACATCAGACAACTGTGTCATCAATGGCTTCAAGGCAGGTGCTTTATTGAAACCAGAGTGCACGCAGAAGAGAGGGACCAGGGGTTCCTCCTCCCTCCAGCGGAAGGTTCTTCGGGGCCCTCAACACTATGCTTCCCTTACAAAATGAACAGGACTGAACTGAATGATGAAAGAACTCTGGGTTACACTGCGGATGAGTGGTTTGTCAAAGACTGAACTCTGACTCATCTGGGCAGCGTAATAATGCTTTGAATTCCCTGTTGAAACAATGAGTCCTCATGGCTATTTATAGCATTTTTCCAGGCGGTCACGTAACCAACTTCTGATGTGAACACGGACCTGTTTAGGGTTCACTTAAGTCATTAATTCGTCATATTTGCAGAGCCGACCCTGATCTGAGGGTCAAATCACTTTGGGGGCCGGTCCGAAGGCGGTCGAGAGGCCGACCAAGGCAATTAATGCACCGTATTAGCGAATGCGCGGCTTTTTGTGTGGACAGTCGCGCGTCGGGCGCGCATGCGCGCATAACACGTTTTTGTCCAACGCATGTGCGCGCGCATCAAGCTGATGTAAAATACCCTGCAATTTTTGGTTACTTTGTATAGTTTTTTTCTATTCTGGAGTGCTGTGAAATTAATTCAGTGCCATGAGTGACTTCATTGTTGTTTTGCTGATGCTGAGTTCTTGTCGCCATGTGCAGACGAAATTTCAGTGATAACAGATGCCCCCTGATGGATGAGGTTAGGAGCAAACGTATAGCCGAAATCCATCAATGTTTCTTCTACTGTGTGGTTGTAAGGGAAAGAAAGAGTGGGACCCTCGGAGCGATCCGTTGGAGAGAAAAGGAACCAGTGTCTCGACCTTCTGAGAGATGTGCAGAAAAAAATATACAACTGTGTACAAACGAGGCGGGCATGCCCCATGCTCGTGTAATGTAACTCTGAAAAAAGATGACGGAAATGCTGGTGTAGACAACTGCAGCGCCCTCAGGGGCGGTAATGATAAAGGCAGAAGACAATTCTGCAAAGGAACATACTCTGAATAATGGGAAATGATCGTCGTGATAATCAGCAATGATGATGTGGGCATTGATGGCCCTACCACATTCAGAGGTCTTCGGCAAATGACAAAAACTGCAATAGTCGCAAAGTAAGACCCACCATAACATGAGAGAGTGTTGGCGTCGAATGTTATGGGGGCCAACGATAGTAGGGAGCAATGGTGTTTCCCCCTGTGTCATCCAAGATCTCTCATTAACATAAGGAATGAGAATCAAGATACTGTTGCCCTTCTGGAAAAGTGTGCTGATGTCGACAAAAGGGAAATGCGACTCTGAGAAGCAAAGGGCTCTGTGGAATCTACTGAAGTGAGGGGGTGGCAGAGGTACATTGACGAAGTCAAGAAGTGGGATGACTCAAGAATTCCCTTGGCTGGAGGATGTATGAGGAAAATAGTGGCCGCAACCGTGTAACAAGGTCGAGTGTCAGGGGGACAACAGGACTGGTGCTAAGTTGTGCCAGAGGCAGGACAAGGTGAGCAAATTCAGAGGGTAGAGGTAACTGACCTGTGGGGTACTCTGAAGATATGGACGATGCCGGCAAGGGTAAATGATAAGTAATGCTCCAACCAAGGGTGACATGGGTTGCGTGTGGCCAAAAAGAGAGCAGGTCGCCAACGGTTGACGACAAAGAATGTAATGACTGAAAGTAAAGGTGTTTGTACAATAAATAATAAATAATAAATAATTTTGGGGAGAAATGTACAAATACAGAAATGGGTGCCCCAGTGTGAAATGTGTGCCCCAGGTAGGGCAGAATTGTCATGAGAAACTGATGAAGGGTGGGGGCCCCATTGGCGAGTTTCTGTATGAGGTAGGTGAAATGAAGGTATGTTCGTAGATGGGCAAACTGATGGTGGATGAAAATGGTGGGTTCATGATCCTGCGGAGGTGCAGGTAAAAAAGAACATAACCATAAAGCGATGATTTGGGAGTCAATATGGGAAGCTAGAAAAATGAGGAGAAGAAGTATGTGGTTGATTTGCAACATGATGTAAGACTACCGGGACTCCCATCCCTAAAGGGTAATGAAGAACAGCATGAGTGTCAAAAGTGCAAAAAGGTGCTATGAATGGGACAACTCATGTGGGT
>ML788411.1:370003-383146 GCA_009831015.1 Picea engelmannii
ACTAAAAAGAAGCATCTAGAGGAAGATCCTTCTAGAAGCGGAAGCTTCTATTAGGTCTTCTTACATCCGCCTTATTCTATTCTATTGAAAGGTCTTATTAATATTGACCTTTATTACATCCGAATACATTAATCTACCTATGTCCGGGTTAGGACCTTAACAGCCTTAAATTCATTGCACCTATGGACCCAAATGAAGGTTGCAGATACACAGAACCTATCAGGGAAGAACACCATGCATATGAGCTAGAAAATATCTACAAACTAACAGCAAGACAGCAGGATTAAATTAATCCTACATCATATGGAAATATCAACTGGCGAAGTGAAAGTGTATGTTGATCAGATTCAGAGTAAGCATTGGAAAACTACTGGAATAGAGGGTACGAAGTCTCTACATGAAGATGTGTCAGATTGACCAGAGAAGTTCCCCAGATTTGCACAGAAGTAAGTAATCTTCCAACATTTGATGGCTTGAATCATTTAGAGACATTTCTAGTTGAATTTGAAAAAATTATACTAGTACAATAGAGGATGTTGGCATTGGATGAAGCCTTGAAAGATACACAAGCTAGATGGTGGGGAACACACAAGAAGAACATTGTGGAGTGGCACAATGTCGCACCTTGATGAAAATGCACTTTTTAGACCAAGATAAAGGATGTGAAGCTTGATACATAGGTCATATTTTTCCTAAGGACCGTGTGCGAAGTTATGAAGAGTCCTAGAGAAACATTCCTAAATAATAATGGGTGCATAAGTTCATTAACACCTTGGATACTACGCCTATCAACTGGTATCTTCAAGCATAAAATATTCTCAAAAAAACCCTAGAGATCCCCAGTATGGTCGCCAATTCTGTTGTGGGTGGGAATCCCTCCTACGGACTTAGCATTTAAGGGCTCTAATCATGCATGCATAAAATGACCATTTCAAAGGCCTCTACTTTCTTCTATTCTCCCAACACAAAACCCCACATTCATGCAATACAAAGGTGTAAACAAGATTTTATAACTCTACCTTCAGTCCTTCGTTTGTTGTCGATCCATTTGCTTTCACTCTCTCTTTGATTGCAAGCCTCCTCCCAAAGATGACCTGCATTCACACATGAACAAACAGAGAGTTGCGAACATGAATTTCATATACTAATTGTTGGTTTAGTTGTGACAATCTCATAAAATAAATATTCAACTTGAACACATGATATGGTGGGATGGAAAAAGTATTCCTTTTTGTATTAATCTTCACAATTCACAAGAGTAAACTTACAATATGTGGTCGTCACTGCTCCTCGAAGCTGGTCCTGGGCTGCTCTTCAACTGTCCTCCAAATGCTTTTCTCTATACTTTTATTTTCACAAGGATGGCTAAAGGTTGGGACAAGAGGAATGCTCAATTGGGTATAGTTTCTTTACTATGATTTTCCTCCTTTCAAATGGGACCCCTAACCCTTCTTTCATATGCTAGAAGGAGCTAGGCATTTGGTCGAATGACCGACCATGCATGGTCGAAAGGTTTAGTTAGCTTACCCAAAGTTGTGTGTTTTGTCAGCAAATTTATTTTTTTCATGCTTTTGTAGGTACACACGAGTTGTATTGAGGAAGCTAGCGTGTACACGCGTGCAGTAGTGGATTAAAAAAAGTATTTTTAAGAAGAGTTGTTGAATAGTTTTTTGGCAAAGAAGGAATCTAAGATGGCCTGATGCCAGGTAAGAATGTCTGATGTAAATTAGGGTTATAACAGATGCCCCCTAATGTGTGAGGTCAGAATAGCATCTGATGGCCAAAATACATTAGCAATCTTCACCAACGTACCAAACTAATGAGCCCAGGAACCAAAATTTGGGAGGTGTCATCTGCAAAATAACAATTGTCTCACTAAGGCGGGCATACCCATGCTCAGGATGAAATACAATCATGGTTTCCAATCAAATTCACTGCATATCCATGTCATATAACTATATAAAGTGTAGCCGCGAGCAATACACAAGGGATCTACATCTCGAAATCAAAAATATATACATGTATAGTATCCATCTTTTAGAACCTGATAAGGCCTGATCGTTGGAGATGAAGTCTTCAGAGCTCGAGCAATCTTCAAAAATCAGGTAGGAGTGTAATATGAGTGTACAAATTCACTACCCAGAGGTCTTCGATGGCTCGTCGGGTATGGACTAGAGGATCTTGATGATCAGACTAAAGGCTTCATTGATTTCAAACAAAGACTTGATTGGACTTTAGGGATGGTTAGGCATAAGGGAAAGAGACAAACTGTAGAGGGGCCGACTCAGGCTTGGTAAAAACTTCCCTTGGACAATAGCACGACAAATAATGAGACTCGGGAAGCATGGCATTAACATAAGTTCATGATGCAGGAGGCAACGCAAAATCTCCATATGTTTGGAAGAATAACCAAATGGAGGAGGACACAAATCGATGTAGCGAGAATATATTCCTAAGATCATATTAACTCCCAGATCTTGAAGAACAAACATAAGGATGTGCATTATCCAAGGGCGACTCATTGTGCTTCCAAATAAAAATAAAATACTTTTCCCTTCCTCTTTTTGGGGTATATTTGATTTTTTTTGTCTTTTTCAATAATTTTGGAAAGCTTGAAAAAGAATAAAAGAATGCTACATTACAAAGGAGGAATGAATGTCGCAAACATACTAGTTCTAGGTGCAAGGATAAGACTAATGTTCAAAGCAAGGACACTCAAAAAAATCCCTCCAGGGGTCAAGGTGTCAAGACGCAAAGGAAAAGTGCTACAGGGCTTGCGTTATAAGGCATGTTTTAGATAGTTCATTTTAGAGCAACATGGAGCTGGCATGAGACCAAAGACGCAAGAATGAAAATGTGGTTAACAAGACACAATGATAATGTCCTTCGATGTAAGTTTAATGAGCCCAAAGAAGGTAATATCGGTCATTTTTCATGTTTAGAGAGTCTAAAAAAACGTAAAAGGAGACTCCACTGGGGTACCTTTTTCAAAGGTAGTTTAGTCGGTTCAAAAAAAGGGTAAATTAGCACCGAAAAGACGTCTATTCAAAACCATTTTAACGAGTGTGATAAAGACAAGATCACTCGGCAAATTTTTCATTTTTAAGGAGTCTGAAAAAATCTTAACTATGGACTCCGTCAGGAATGTTCTTCTAGAATAGTTTAACGAGTGTGAAAGAATAAGATCACTCGACAATCTTTTCAATTTTAGGGAGTCTGAAAAGAGATTAACTATGGACTCTGTGGGGGTTCACTTTTCGTAAATTTAGTCTCTCAGACCCGAAAAAGGGTTAAAATTAAGTCTGAGAATACTCTTCTAGAGAACTGAGGCCTCTAGAGTATACCTTTATTCGTACAGTTGACCATTTGGACCGAAAAAGGGGTAAACTACCACTAGACACACATGACTTCAAATTTCATTTTAGCGAGCATGAAAGGCCACAAGATTGCTAAGCAATATTTTCATGTTTAGAGGATCTGAAAAGGGCTTAAAAGAAGACCCATTATGTTTTGGGAGTCCCGAGGGTGAGGTCAAGAGTGATAAGGAATCATGCAAATGATGCTCAAACTCGTAATCAGGAAAAACTAATAAGGACTCCCGAGCCTATAGTCATTAGTGACAGCATGGACACCATAATGCAACCAGGATCTACCTAGGGCATCCATGTTATGGTAGGCTCTAGCACCAAATTACGACACTTCTAAAGTAGTAATGAGGGTTCTGTGTCGCAACTCGGTGGGATCGATTCTATGGCAAAGTGGAAAATACAACGAGATGCAGAAAGTGGAGGTGGAATCCTGACTTAAATGCAACGAGTTGAAAAAATGGATTTTTACCAAAGGACCTTCAAAACGACCCAAATCTCCAAAAACGTTTCCAAATACCCAAGGTAACGCTTATCAAACCAATCCAAAGAAAACTCATGCACCATACTAAATAATTTTTAGTTTAGAAAAAATCACAAAAGGGTCCAAAAAAATGACAAAAGGAAGCCAAAAAGTCTATAAATAGAAGCTCGTAGCTCATTATCACCATTGTGAATTGAGAATTGATTGTAGAGCCAAAAAACGCCTTCATCAAAAGAGTTGATTCTAGGAGCTTCATTAGACGAAACGAGCTTCTGATTGGACCAAGTAAGTACATACTACCTTCTCTTGTAATTTAATTCATTTTTTATGCATTTAATTTTATTTTTGGGAGGGGCGTCGACCTTTAAAAGGTCATCCCTAAGTCCACGTGAGCTGCCTTATGACTGCTCATGTGTACCTACGGGAAGCGAAAAAACTGCTTGCGTGTACACGTGACTGTCAGTATTACAGCCCGCGTGGACCTCCATTTTAATGTAAAAAATTTTAAAAAGCAGGAGTTAACCCTCCTGAACTTGGTTTATATGCAAGATGTATGTTCACTAGGGAGAAAGAGAGCATGAGGATATTAATGCGTTGGTTGGGGAGGACCCTAATGTTGTTGTTGCATTATAGGAATGTGGGTTGCTGAAATTTTTCTTATGTCCTTTCATGCGAGCACAACCTAGGCTATTGAATGCCTTGGTTGATTATTGGCATCCCGACGCGGAGGCCTTTATGATAGAGGATTTATCGCTGGTGCCAATGACAGGGGATATATACTTTCTTACTAGCCTCTCCAAGAGAGGTGAACCAGTCAATTTTCGTACTTTTCTTGTCAGACCTCTCAACATATCGGAGTTGATTGGACTCCATTGTGAGGCGGATACAAACAGAATGAGCTCGCAAGTGCTGATAAGCACGATCTCAAAATAATCACTGCAAGCAATAGTATTGCTCATTGGGTGGATTACTGGGTCTATGGCTTTGCATCAGGCTTCTCGTGCACACATGAATTGTGTAGTTCAATGCTTGAATGCACAAATTTTTTATTGGAGCACCACATTATTGGAGTGTATGAAGAGGCAGCTAACAGCGTGTCGATTGAGAAATAAGAGGAACTTTAGGTTTGGAACGATTCTTTGCTCTTTCTTCCTTGAGAGAGTGCCCAGTTTCAGCCCTAGAGAGGTGGTACAAGGGCACCAGGCCTCTCTTCCTGCATTATGCATATGGGTTGTACTACTGCCATGATAGGGGGGGGGCGGGGGGAGGACCATTGAGGCCTTTGATGACAACTTTTTTTCTTGGTTGTCACGACAGATTCCATTCATAGAGGATTACCCCTATGTTGGGATTGAATTCTCAAGAGATCATGAGATACTGGTACCTCCCAGCAAGGAGCAAGGAGAGATGGGTAAGATTTTTTTTCTTTTTCTTTCTTTTTTTTGTTGTTTTTATATATATCATTTTTTTATACCAGAGCATGTGACAGATATGTGTCTATTATGTGCATATGTGGGGCCAATGCGACCAGCAGACTATGTGAGGAACAAGTGATGTCCTTGGCCAGAGGCCACACCAGCCATGAGCTTCCAGTTGGTGAGGCTGAGAGAGTTCTGAGATGAGTAGAGAGAAATTTTACCTCGCTCACTCGCACAGTCCCAATGGCAGATATTGAGGATCTACCACCATCTATGCAGCCTCACGTAGTGGGGGCACCACGGACGTGGGTCTGACTTTTTTGGCATTTTTCAAATGCTTTTGATCATTATAACAGGGCCCACAGGCCCTATCCTTAGTTAGGTTGGACTTTTCACGTGCTGAGGGAACTACTTGTATATTTTTTGAGGGCATAAGCTCTATGACTCGTTACTGGTCATATTTTTGAGGCACTTGCACCCACCTATGTACTCTGATGTTTTTGATATTATATATGGATTTTTATGTCTTTTTATGGGTTTATGGAATACATCTAGTTTACAAATGTATTTACATGTGTGTGTGTGTGTGTATTTTTCTTTACATGTGTGCAATATGCCAATCTAATACATGATTAGTTAGGGTGTCTGTAACTTGATTCAATCTCCTAGAAACATGGATATATGTAATGTAATCAAAGCTTCGTTCTAAGAGACGTACCCTAAGGAAACGTCAGTGTAGAGTAGGATCATAAATGCGGTAAAATCCATTTAACTGAGACACAGCTAGCTGAGCATCTAAATATACCCAGAGGTGAGAAATACCATGCGACAAAGCGTCACGCAGCAATTCTAGAACTGCACTATATTTGGCAACATTATTTGTGGTGTCACCTAAATAGATACCTCCTGAAGATAACAACTGGCCTTAAGGTGTGTATATTACCCAAGCAGCGGAAGCAAGCATCCGAGTGTGTCGGTTGGCGTCATCCACAAACCCAATGAACACCTCTAATTCACTTGACATCTACCACAGTGAAAAAGAAGACATCAAAATGACACGTCCATAAAACCAAAAAGTGGGTAAAAAATAAAACGCAAATGTACAGGAACTATACATATGTTACAAAACGTTACCCAAGGTGACCTACCTATGAGTAATAACTCTTGAGGTAGAGCCCATTTCTAGGCTTGGACAAAGAATTTCCCTCAAAGTCTACCAGATGATAAGCTCCCTTTGTTAGAACCTCTTTTACGATGAACGGTCTGAACCACAAGGGTTTGAATTTACTTACCCCCAAGGAGTCCTTATCCTAGTCATCGACCAGAACAAGGTCGCCTTCAGAGAAAATCGGAGGACGAATAGATCGATCATACTGACACTTGAATTTTTGTTTGTGAGCCTCATTGGCCAGGGCTGCATCACGACGTTGCTCATTGAGCTGCTCGAGGTATAATAAATTCTCTTCAAGCGGTGAAGTGTTTGGCAATAACTGTACTACCAATTTTAGAGACAGGATCTGGCATTCTATAGGAAATACTGCTTCCAACCCGTAAATGAGTTAAAAAGGTGAGAAATCAGTTGCAGTCTTAACATACATTCGGTAAGACCATAATGTCGAGTATAACATCAAATGCCAATTTGACTTGGCCGAATTGATCGTTTGTTGTAGGATGGTCTTAAGATATTTATTTATAGCATCCACCTGACCATTCTCTTGGGGGTAGTAGGGTGAAGAATGTTCTTGCTGCAACCCAAGATTTGATGTTAACTCGGTCATCATTTGGTTATGAAAGTGACTGCCATGGTCAGTGACAATCTCTCTCAGGATGTTGAACCTTGCGATTATCTGGTTGAAAAAAAATAGATATGCAGTCTCTCCATCATCTTTAAATGTTGGCATAGCTTCGACCCACTTCGTGAAGTAGTCTACGGCTACAATGATATAACGGTGCCCCCTTGTTGAAGGAGGGTTGCATGTAGTGTAATCAATTCCCCATTTGGTGAAGGGACCAACTGTGATGACAGGAAACATGGGAGTGGGATGTGCCCTCATCTTTCGAGAGAAGATCTGACATGGGTGGCACTTCTTGACCAATTCGATACAATATTTGATTAATGTTGGCCAGAAGTAACCGGATTGTAAAATATTTTGGGTTGTTGCCAACCCAGAAAAATGACTACCACATGCGCCAGTATGGCAATCTTTAAGCACGATAATTTCTTCTTCATGAGTGAGACATCGGTGAAGGATTCAATCTACATCTCGACAATACAAAGTGTCTTTGAGTATGAGATAGTTCTTAGCATGATGGCATATACGGCGACGCTCATCACGAGAAGAAGAGGCAGGGCACTTCAAAGTCTGGAGATAGACAAGTATATCTCCATACCAGGGATCTGAAGATGTGATCAAAAACATGTCTCCTCTAATAGGCGACTCTTTGGGCATAACATCATTGGATTCTACCGTAATTTTCGAGATGATCTCCGCAAAGACCAGTGACTTTTTGGATTTCGCTGAAACAAAATCTAAGTCAAATTCCTGGAGGAAAACTATCCATCTACTGATCTTTCCGCCAATGACGCGTCGTGTTAATACGCATTGAAATGGATTCACAATGGTAATGATGGTGGTCTTGCGAAACAAAATATAATGATGGAACCGTTGAACAGCATGAACGGCGGCCAACACCAGTTTTACAATATGGGAATAATTGAGTTACGGTCCAACCAGGCCTCGGCTCAGGTAATAAATCACATATACTGAGAGAAATTCATCCTCCTGAACGAAGACCATACCGATAGTTGACTCTATCACAATCAAGTACAATAAGAAATCTTTATTATAATTGGGTGGCCGGAGAAAAGGGGCAGTCGTGAGGGCATCTTTCAACGCGTTGAATGAGTGTTGAGCAGCTTCATCCCAATGAAAAGGAACATCTTTCTTTAGCAAATGCATAAATCCCTTTGTGATCTCGGCATAGTTGGCTAGGAAATGCCTCAAAAAGTTCGCTTTTCCCTGTAAACTTTGAAGCTGAAGGATTGTATGCAAAGGAGGAAACTGAAGTATTGCCTCCACCTTGAGAGGATCAACCATGATCTCTGTTGTTGATACTATGAAACCTAGCAGCTGACCTGACGTTGCGCAAAATCTGCATTTGTTTGGATTCAAGCGAATCTAGAAGTAGCGACATCACTCAAAGATAATTCGAAGGTGTGTGGGATGATCCGTTCTCTTACGAGATCATGATACTAAATCATCTAAATAGGCTTTGACTATATGCTTGAGATCATGGAAAGAAAAATACATAGCCCGCTGGAAGGTAGCTCCAGCATTTTTGAGACCAAAAGGCATCTTAAGATAGGAAAATGTACCCCATGGAAAAATTAAAGTTGTTTTGTGTTGGTCTTCAGGTTTGATCTGTATCTGATTGTATCCCAAAAAACCATCCATGAAAGAAAAATCCTCGCAACCAGTGCATTCATCGATTATCTGGTCCATGAATGGTGTGGGAAAATTATATTTTGGATAGGCTTTGTTCAAATCATGAAAGTTCGTACATATGTGAATCGTGCCCTGTTTCTTGTCGATTGGCACAGGATTTGACACCCATTGTGTCAAATGGACAGAGTAGATAAAACCTGCTTTGAGCAGTTTCTCTACTTCAACCTTAATAGTTGTTTCTTTCCTCAGATTAACCAGACGAAGCTTCTGTCGAACTAGCTTGGCATCAAGATAATTCATGATTTCATGTTCGACTATTTTTGGATCAATGCCTGGAATTTCCTCATAAGACTAGGAAAAAACGTCGTGGAATTCTTTAAATAATTCCACGTAGATTTGAATCTCTTCGGGGGAGCAATCAGCTTTGATGAAAACATTCTCCACGACGCCATGGGTTCTAGAGATATTAATCGGTATAGTGTTAGCGATAGTTTCCATATTACCCTCGGCATAAACCTCATGCGTAGCCAAGGGATTGATAGGAAAAGACCTATCTCCAGTCATAGTCAAGGTAAAATCCCCTGCTTCAATTCTACTTAACTCTGGGAGGAAGTAAGATATGTGATGGAGATCATCCCAGGGTTTGTCCGGACTAGTCATTGCTTCAATTATTGCTTCATCTGAGGGAAAGACTAAGTCTAAAGAATCAGTATTAGCGAGGTAACCTTGAGCCCAAATAGGCTCTAGAATCGGATCTAACACTTATGTAGGAGTCGAATTGGGGTCAGAGGAATCTTGTTGGACTAATGAGTACGCTACTTCTTCCGCGTACAAGGGCATGGACATACCATGGTGCCCTGTCCCTTCCATCGTAGTCGATGGGGAAGGAAGAATCCATGGATCATTGAATTAAGTCATGTGAAATGACGAAACTTGGAAAATCTCAACCTTATGGTGGTTTGATATGAACTTGACATCACCATGAGGAGGCAGGTAATTGAAAGTACCCATCAAAGGTGGGCACAAACCAACCCCTACGTTGACAATGCTGGGTTTAGGATTATCAGTCATCGGGACTGAGGATGCCCCCAATGAAGGGTTAGGTTGAGAGAAGGACAATTGATAAATGGTCACGAACTAGCCCTCGTGTGGAAACAACAAGGCCCGAAAAACTGTAGCGACCACTGCTTGCATGGCATAGGTCCAACTCCTACCTAACAATAGATTGTAGTCGAGGGATGCATCGACTACTTCCACCTCGATGCACACGATCTTCCCTCCTAACTGCATGGGGAAAGAGGGGATGATGCCATGTGGTCAGAACGAATGACCGTCGAAAGCGGTAAGAAGAGTAGGTGATGGAGACAAAATAGGCTAGCCAATGGCCTTCCAACATGCCAACGACATGATGCATGTCGAGGCTCCCTCATCAACCACCATACGGAAAATGTTCCGAGTAAAAATTTTTGTGGGGTAAGCCACTACTATCTGAAATGCTACATGGTAAGGGAGATGAGGTTGTAAGTCGGTTGTATCCAGCATGATCGTACCTGGATTACAAGTCTCGGTAGATCCTAAAGCAACTAACAAAGCTTTCCTCTGGGAAGGGCAGATTTGGAGGACCTCCAAAGTAGACATCATACAAGGGGTTTGAGACAAATCCTCCACCACAGAATAGTTCTGGGCGGCCCTTGCATTTGGGTTGTAAGAAGCTTTCTTGAATGCACCTTTTGGGATGCGTGTCATTGTTTCACCCAAAGTCTTCTCGATCTGGAGAGGAAGATATTGGATATCAGCTTCTTTACCTTTCTCAGAGGTGCTTGGCTTATTGTAGTCATGTGCTCTAGTCAATATAAAGGCATCACATTTCATCATATACACATTCGTGGATGTAGGATTACTCGAAGACAAAGGATGTCCTTGACTACCCCCTTCCACATTTGCAGAGGCTTGTGTTAGATTTTGGCCATATTGAAATGCATTCGTCAACACAGTAGGTTGTTGTTGTGACACAAATGTTTGGGACTCTGGAAGCCAAGGGAACTAGTGGGTCGGGTGGTATTCCGCGCACAGGTTACATGGATACTTCGCCTTCCTTTTCTCGGTGTTTCCCCCACCAGCATTATTAGTGGGTTTCTTATCCCCCTTACCCATCTTACGTTGTTTTTTCTTTCCATCAGGTTGTTGGGTGGCCTTTGGATTTTTCGATTGCACACTGTGTACATCCGACATTTGGGTAGGGGGAGCAGCTGAAAGAGTAGTTTGGCTAGTCGTTGTGTGTTGTATAGACAATTGTTGCAATTTTTTTGTCAGTTGTTCAGTGGGCTTTGTTTGTGCTGAACCTACAATACCATCGTCATGTGGTACAACTCTCTGTCTGGTTTTATCAAGTATGGATCATGGAGCATCTGGTAAAATATCATACAGTAAACTAGATTGAGAATAAATTAGCTCAAGATGTTGAGCTCTCATGATGGAATCTTCTTTGGAAAACACTCCCGACGTTGCGACGTCTTTGGATAACTATGGGACCAAAGACTTAAGGAACCACTCAAGAAGGAATGCTAGTGGGACTGGTACCTTAATCAAACTCTTCTGACGTCTCCATTCTTAGATGTGATCAGAGATATGGTCCTCTTTTGTCTGTTCGAAATTGGCCAGCAATTTTTTGTCAGCGTCGTATCTCACAGGTAATTGGAAATGGTTTAGGAAATACGTTGCCAATTCGCGGAAGGAAGATTATCTTGAGAGGTCGAGCTCAATGTACCATTTCACAGCACTCCCAATGAGAGTGCGTTGAAACAATTACAATTGTATGGAGTCATCTTTCAATGAATTAGATGAGCACCAAAGGTGAAAGGTGGTCACATGATCCCCTGGATATTCATTAGGCTTGGCTTCGAACTTTGGTATGTCTGAAGGTAATTTCATCGGCATAGGGGGACAACATGGATCATGACAAATGGGGTCATTCAACAACCTCATCAAGTCTGGAAAATGTAAGGTTGCCAAGAAAGTTAGTTTTGGTTGTTGTTGATAACCATGGAAAAAAGGACCTAGAGTTTGACTGGCACTAGGTTGCCAGGAAAATTTGGGTTGTTGGATAAGATTCTGGTAGAAACCATGGCCTTGACCAGTGTATTGATTCGGTATTTGAGGAGACATCATCGGCTTGTTCCCGTAATAGGACGTAGATGGTTGGGCGTGGGGTGCGTTAGAAGGGCTTTCTGAAGGGTTGCCCCATACTGATCCCATGGGCATAGATCTTGCGCCTTGCTTGGGGTTCCATTAGTTGTGAGAGGGGTTGCCCCCGATCTGCATTCCTGACGAGGGAATTAATTCCTGCCAAGAGCTCCAAGTTCCTTGTGCATATGGAAATCTTGGGTTTTCCCCTTGTACAGGAATAGCACCCTGCATAGGATTTGTTTGTCCATAATCGGTTGCCCCCAGTCGAGAAATCAGTCAATGAGAAAGTGTTATTACCAAATGCTCCGAACAAATAAAATAGTGTCGAACCTACCGGCATACTATGAGAAGGTAGTCCTTGACTCCCGACTCCAAATGAACAATTGAGTGTGTTTGGCCTGGTGGAATGTTGGTGAGTTCCTTCGAGTGAAGGGGATGAAGGAGGTATAGGACCTTCCCCATAAGGGAAATCGTTATAGGAGGTGGAGAAGGAAAGAACTCCCTACCCCTAGACCTAAGGTCTGTAAAGTGGAGAAGGAAAGTACAGGACTTGTACCTGAGCTAGGCATCCCATATGAAAATGGAGGGCCTTTCACACTCTGGGTGAAGGGAGTGGTAGTCGCTGCCATTGATGGACTTGGACCACTGCCCAAGGTAGAGGCGATTGAGACCATGGTGGTCTAGACTGATGACGGTGGGTTCGGAGGTAGAATACCCTCGGTGATGACAACCGTGGTGAGAATATGAGGATTCCCAGAAGAAGAAACAACATTTGTTTCCATTTCTGCCCACTTTAAAGGTGTTGAAATTTCCTCTAATAGAGGTTGGTCAGATACAGTTTCCTGTGACCCGTTCGCTTCAAACGATTCATACAAGGAGCGAAGGATGATAAACTTATCATCACTATATTATCACATATTAGGTGGGGATAATTGTCCATGGAAGAAATGTGTGATGAATTTAAAAAGTAAGTTTGTTGAGTTATTTTTTATTTATGTTAGGACAAGAAAATTATTTTTTTCAGTTTAACATTATTTTTGTTTTATTTAGTCACAAGGTGTATATGAGAATACAAAAAGAAATGGTCAAGATGTTGAATGAAGAAAGTTGGGATGATGTTAAACTCAATTGTCCAGATTCAAGTTCTTCAGCAGTATTGAAACATTTTTTTGTTGAATTCAAAAAAGTAATATGTTGATTTATTACATTCATATTATTCATTTGTAAGTTAATTTATTTCTATT
>ML788411.1:401231-413357 GCA_009831015.1 Picea engelmannii
TCTTGCAATTGACAACAAGCTTAGTGGAAAATAAACGAAATAATCCTTTTGTAGACAGAAACACAAATTCAATTAATGGAGAATAGAAAATAAAACCCTGAACATCCATCTCAAACACCTCTTCCACATTATGGATAAAATCCTGAAAGAAAAACCTACGAATAGTCAACAAAAAGATCTCAACTAGTACCTTTTATGGATGGTGGGTTCATCTGTTGTGCTGGGAAGTAGTATAAAACCTTCCAAAAGAGATTCCAAAGTTGGTGATGGTAATTGCTAACAATTCACAGTTTATATTTACCTTTATTTTTACAAATACAAAACAATCAACGTAAGCATAGACTGTTCTTGCTAAATGGAGTGATTAAAGAAGAGAGGGATCAAAATTTATTTATGACAACTGAAAACCTATTCTTGGTTGTAGAACACTGTAGGAATTGTAAACCAAGGGCACTCTTCAAACCACCTCCTAAAAAATCCCATGTCTTCATCATGGCAATCTACTTACTAATTTTCATCGTGGCGGTTCACCTGCATATGATTTTGCTCATAGCAGTATTGATAACTCTGGGCATTCTCCAAATCATCTCCTAAAAGCTACTAGTTTGCAGGTATAACATGCGGATGCACAACACCTCTACAAGTTCTGATTATATACACAGCAATTGTATATAAACCTAGCTACGAAAATGTAGCCAGCAAGAGAAATTCTCTGTTAAATTGCTAATACCCTATGCTTCACAGGCAACATCTCAAGCAAATGCCACAATGATAATTGTAGGATTGACAAAGAATACCAATCATTAGAAGCAAAAGGGACTTCCTGGAGAACAAGGGCAAATGGTACCAGAAGCAATAATTGCATCAGTAGGACCGGTGATACTATTAGTGATGATACCAATCTCAATATTTATAAGGTGGTCAATCAGTACCAGTGCCAATATCGAATTCTAAAAATGTCTCATGATGGTAGGAAACAATTGATTATAAAATTCTCATGATCTCTGAAGGAAAAAGAAGATTAAAAATGTTCTCAGTTCAATGTTGAATTGGTGTCCCCGGGATCATGCCTAAATGAATGCATGATTTTGACATTCATAATTCAGAACTAGAAAATCCTGCTACTTGTACCATTTCTCGTTTCTCGTTTCATTTGTTTTCAGAACTGCTGCTAGACAACAGACAATATACTTAAGAATCAAGACAAATGTTTGGTCCATTTTTTCCTGTAAACAGATAATAATTTCATCCAAACTGGGCGATTCCTGGAATCCTTTTCCGGACTCGTTACTCTATACTCTACATAATTTGTCAATTGTCAACAATGCAGTACTGTTCCACATATTAAAAAGACCGACTTTACATTGATAAATGCATGAAGAATCTTCAAACAGCTTAAAGAAAAAGCTAAAACCTCCCTGCACAATAATAGAGCATTGTCAACGAATTTGCAAGTCATGATACTAAAATTTGTATAAATAATCAGTTTCTTTTAGAGTATTTAAAAAGGGTAATTGAACTCGTTCGAATTTTTAAAAAACAAAGTATGAATCGGTGAAACCAAAACTTATACCTTACATTCTAATTCATTTCCATCCTTTGAGAAGGCTAAGAGTTACTTGTAGATATAAGCTATAACTAAAATTCAACTTATAGACTTCTGCAAGGAAATTGCAGGGATGAATAGTCCCTTTGTAGAATTAATATAATCTCCAACACTCGAAAACAGATCACAGTTCCAAGCTTCTAAATGACCATGGAAAAATCCATATGGTTCAAGCAATATCTATTATAACAAGGGAAAGATCTATGCATGAAACCAGTTTAAGACATAACAACTGACTTACCCTCGGATACATTTCCATGAACACCTTCTCCAATCCTTGGACTCCATACAACAGCTTGGGATCACTGACTCATCTTTTATCCAACCGAGACTCATGAGGATGTCCCTGTATTAACATTTGGCCATCCATTGAAGAACGAACAACTATGAGCATCCTCGGAACTTTCTGCTGCAAGTATTCAAGCTTCCTTTGCTGACTCCATCTTAAAAAAATCCCTTCCTTGAACGAAACCCATCTCCATACATCCCATTCCGAGCTTAAATTAAATCCTTTCAAGAGCAGAATAAGCGACGGAAGTTAAAATCTGAACCATAGATTTGGTATAATGGACACCGACATCTTTGTTCACAGCCCCCTCTTGTATAACTCTCCTAAAATCGAAGATGAGCAATAACATGGTGCATATCACAGACCGTGGCCTTCTAGCCGCCCACCATCTCAATATCTCTTGCCTTCACCATTTCTCTATCTTGTATAACTCTCCTAAAATCGAAGATGAGCAATAACATGGTGCATATCACAGACCGTGGCCTTCTAGCCGCCCACCATCTCAATATCTCTTGCCTTCACCATTTCTCTAACATTCAGATGTTTTACAAGAGGAAAGATGACTCTGATTTCTCAAGCGGGGGAGATGTAGTGTGTACAGTCATGCAAAATCGTAAGGACCATGTCATGAAGTCTATCATATCACATTTACTAATTCTGCCACTTCTATAATCAGTGCTGTCATATCAAATTTAGTAATTCTGCCGCTTTTGTCATCAGTCAGTGGGATCATCATGGTACAGATGGTGTTTTCATTAAATTTTAAGTTTTATTTAATTTTAATTATTTTTAACTTTAAACATTCATTTTGAAAATCAAAATGATCTTGGTAAAAAAAATTTAAAAATATTTAATCTTAAATAAATTCTAAATTTAAAAAATATAAAAAAAAAAAATATATAGAAAAATTCTTAAATTATTTTTTAAATATATTTATAGTATAACCTATATATATATAATTATATAATTATAACATATCTATAATTATATACTATATAATTATAAATATGTTATAATTATATAATTATAGATATGTTATAATTATAACATATCTATAATTATATATGTTATATTATAACATATATCTATAATTATATACTATATAATTATAACTATATCACGCATTGAAAGAGACTATTCCTCGCTAGTCTCTTGGTTGTCAATGTATACATTGAAAGAGAGGTCGCGAGTTCGATTCGCGGAAGTGGAGAAGAAAGATGGAGAAGGTGGCGGTACTCTATAGTACCCATTTAAAAAAAAAAGGTTCAGTATCGCTGTAAGAAAACAAGATAGATCACAAATCTTAATGAAAAACGTAAAAAATGGTGGCTCACAGTCAGCGGGAGACTGGTTTGAAAATGGAGGCACCGGATTGGGTGATCGACTGGCTTGAAAATGGAGACATCGGATTGGGTGGACGCTACAAATTCTTCGAACCCTGAGCTTGGGCTTGGTTACATTTGGCTTCGAAAAAACAGTCTTTCGATTAAGAGGAGGCACCGGACTGGGCGGACGCTACAAATTCTTTGAACCTTGAGCTTGGTTACATTGGCTTGGGAAAAAACAATCAGGTGGAGACATCTGGTTCTTGGTGCAGGACAGATCCTTTACCTCACAGACTTGAAAATCACCAAACCAACGCCCCCCATCGATGGTATTTATCTCTTAGTTACCCCCACTCTCTGCTCGCCCCAGCTCCTGTCAGATTTACCTGTCTTCTAGCCCCACTACAGACAACAGACTTTTCCTCGGGGTTTTGATTTTTTGCTATTGTTTAAACCTTTTACTCCATGTCTCCGCACTAATCCCGACCATTTCCTTGGAACAGGTAGGGACCTTCATGTTCCTGTCAGGACATCCCTGTCACTCTTCCCACTACCACCAGCAGACTTTTCCCCAGTGGAATCTGCAGACTCACACATGGAGACACTGAACACGGAAGTTTCTGAGAGACAAACCAGGGACCCTTGGGACCACCCGGACATCATTGCCTCTATCGACAAGTTGATCAACAACCACTACCGTAAAGAACAACACACACAGGTCTCCAGGTCTCCTGCGCCTAGCTCTACTCTCCACACATCTAATGCAGGAAAAACACTACTGAAGCCTTTACCTGAACTAACCCCACAGTTTGGAAACCAAAAGCAACTCACCCAAAACTTGTCCTGGGCATGGATGTTGGTGTAACTGAAGCCTACAACCTGGCACTCTGTGCCCTAGTTGGCAGATTAGCATACAAAGAAAAATGCACCCCGAGCTTGGAAGATTGGATAGCAGACTCCTGGAAGCCTCTTCTAGGATATCTGCCCAGGATACTTTTCCTTCAAAACGGGTGGTTAGGCTTCATTTTCAAGTCGTCGGAGGATACTGTTCGCATCCTGGACAAGTTTTGGGCGGTAGGCAGTGGAAGCCTCATGCTGAAGAGATGGAAGCTTAGCTTCAATCCATCAACTGAATATTTTTCCTACAGGCACCTCTGGGTCCTTTTACCTGGCCTCCCTCTTCAACTCTGGAACCAACAGGCACTCGCGCTTATTGGATCTTCCTTGGGCTGTTTTTTAACAGTGGATACAGACTCTCTGGCTTCAACTGATAGAAAAATGGCAAAGATCATGGTCGAACTAGATATCCATGCAGGACTCCCGGAAGTCCTGAACATTGACTGGAGAGGTCATCTATTCGCCTAAAGACTTGACTACCTAGGGATCCCGTTCAGATGCTCTTTTTGTCGCAGAACCGGACACCTGAGACGGGATTGCTTCAAATACCCTCCCATTGAACCAGAGGTTGATCTGTCGGAGGAGGTAGGCTTCAATGGCTATGACACATAGTCAGAAGTATCTGCAGGGGAGTCTCCACAACAGCGAGCATTGGACACGGATTCACAGGACAACACAAAGGTAAGTAAGATAAAGTTTTTCTGCCCCTCGCTATACAGAACACTATCCGCCTGGGAGAGACTCTCTATAAACATGCAGGCCACAATCTCCTTGCAACCGGTTAATGCTATTGACCCCATAGGAAATCCATTGTCACCTAGAATATCTCGTCCTGCTGCCTTGGCACCACAACCAGAACTGCTTGAGACCATCACAACCCACTCTTCTCCCCCCCTGCATAATCCCTCCTCTCTCATCGATCTCACTCTTACACAGCCTCTTACTGAATCCGAACTCCCGGAAAGAGATCCCACCCCTCCCCCCGACTACACAGAACAACCACATTCGGCTCGGGACTTGGACAATTTGCTCCACACCAGTATACTAGCCTCCTCTCTACCTTTTGACTCCCTCCCCATACCACTGTACCTTGGCAAACTACTCACCCCACCCCCGACAACTATTGGTAACATACCATCGACCTCGGGTGTGAAAGAGCACATTGCAACAACCCCCTCTTGGTCCAGAGGATTGGGCTCGGAGATCTCGCCTCTCAAAACACGCAACGCAAGGAAAAAGGAAAACGCGGAGGCAACAAGCTCAGCCTCACAACCATCTGAACACAATAACCGGGCACTTAGAGGATTAAAAGCCCAAGCACAGGCAAAATCATGATAATTATTTCCCTAAACATCAAAGGGGTTGGAGGACTCCTGAAACTAGCCTCCTTGAGACGTCTTCTCGACAAACACAGACCATCAGTTATCTTTCTGCAAGAAACGTTGGTGGAAGCTGAAGTTGTAAGAAATTTCCTTATCGCCCTCAGACCTGATTGGATGGTCTGTGCAGCTAGTTCCATTGGAAACTCTGGCGGTCTTCTGGCGGCCTGGGATCCATTACACTTTGCATTTACTCTGATGCTGAGTCGGGGTGGAATCCTTTTATCCGGCACCTGTTTTGAACTCAACACCTCCTTGACCTTGCTCAATACATATGGCCCTTGTCTGGACTGCAGACATTTTTGGGAAAAGCTCGACCGACTGGGCCTTCTTGCCATAAAAAATCTCATTATTGTTGGAGATTTGAACTTTACGCTCAGCTCAAAGGAGACATGGGGCAACAATGCAAAGAACGACACACTAGCGACCTTCTTCACATCTCTACTCACAAAAAATGCATTAGTGGACTTGGAACTAGCTGAATTATTGCCTACTTGGCGTAATGGGAGATCGGGCGCCTTCAACATTGAAAAACGCCTTGACCGGTTTTTGATTTCAGAAGACATGCTAGATCCTACACACACGGCTCGGGCTTGGATTGACTTACCATACCTGTCCGCCATACTCCCATCTGCCTCCAGCTTGGAAAAGGAAAGTTGAGGACGAGCTACCCGTTCAAGTTCAACTCGCCCTGGTTGCTGGAGCCCACTTTCGACCAGATGGTTAAAAAGGTCTGGATTGATGCATCCCACTCGCTACCAGGGGACGCACAGGGAAACCTGGTTAGGAAACTAAAGGGCTTAAGAGAAAAAACAATAAACTGGCTGAAAACAAAAAAAGCACATGACAGCCAATTTGACTAGACTCGAACTTCAATTATCTTTTTTATACAGGCAAAAGGCACGGACTGACAAGCAGACAGAATTTGGAGCATTGATACATACATTGGAGGCAAACCGACTGCACATTCTCCAGGCAGAAGAGAATAGATGGCGATTAAAGAGTAGAGTGCTCTGGCTCACCAGTGGCGACAACAATACTCGTTTCTTCGATCGTTATGCCAGCCAGCGCATAAATAAAAAGATCATTTGGGATATTGAGGCAAAGGATGGGAGCACTGCTCATAGGATAGAAGACATCAAACAAGCGGCTCACAAACATTTCAAGACATTTTTATAAAAAGATCCGCACATCTCCATTCAGGAACAAACCGATATAGCCCAACTCTTTCCACAGATGGTCACTGAAGAGGAAGCTAGAGCTTTGGAAGCACCCTGCACAAAAGAGGAAATCTTCCAGGTACTAAAAGGCTTTAAAAAAGAAAAAAGTCTCGGTCCCTATGGATGGACTGTGGAACTCTACATTCATTACTTTGAATTAATGGGCCAAGATCTGCTAGAAGCTGTCGAGGATTTGAGGACCAGAGGGTCGGTTAACAAACAATTAAACAACACATTTATTGCCCTAATTCCAAAACAAAACCACCCCCGACAGTTCTCGGATTACCGACCAATCTCGCTGTGTAATCTCAGCTACAAGATCATCACCAAGATCATTTCTAACAGGATTCGCCCTCTCCTATCCCGGGCACTGACAATGGAGCAGCTTGGTTTTCTCAAGGGAAGACAAATCCTTGACGCTATAGGCACTGCACAAGAGTGTTTACACAGCATTAAAACAAAACACTTACTGGCCATCCTATTAAAACTGGACCTCAAACAGGATTTTGACTGTGTAAACTGGAATTTCCTACACCTCATACTTATCCAGTGTGGATTTGGGACAGCTACTACAAAATGGATGATGGGATGCATAACCACAGCCACCCTGGTAGTTTTAATCAACGGCGAGGCTACAAAAGTCTTCCACAATGAAAGAGGGCTTCGACAGGGGTGCCCCCTCTCACCCCTACTCTTTATTCTAGTCTTAGAATGCCTTAGCATCTTGTTAAAAAGAAGTAAATTAGCTGGCGCTCTCACGGGAATAAGAGCTTCTAGATTGACTCAATTTTACACCTACTTTTCGTAGATGACGTAATTATTATGACTTCGGACTCCTTGTCTGAATGGACAGAAATTTTAAATGTGCTAAATTTTTTCTGCTCTGTTACAGGCCTAAAAATAAATTTTCAGAAGTCATTGTTCTTGGCAATTGGCGCGAAGGAAGCTTTCCTGTCAGAGCTAAAAACACTTTACGGCATTGGTATTCGAGATCTAGAGGCGGGGTTCAACTATCTTGGCTACTTTATCAAACCTTCCAATTACAAAGAAAAGGACTGGTGTTGGTTATATGAAAAGTTTGAACGTAGAATTCAACACTAATGTAACAGATGTTTATCCATGGGCGGCAGATACATTTTGATCAAGGCAGTTCTGGAAAGCCTCCCGATGTATTGGATGGCTCTGGCACACATCCCGCAATCTATGCTAAAGAAGCTTCGCAAGTTGATTTTTGCATTTCTCTAGAAAGGCAGCAAACAAAATAGAGGCATTCATCTTTGTAGGTGGGAAACCCTCTCAAAGCCAAAAGTACTTGGTGGCTGGGGCCTGAGAAATCTGCATCTTACTTACCTTTCTCTCTCGGCAAATACACTTTGGCATATCCTGATGGTACCAGGCATTTGGAACAACCTTATAAAAGAAAAATATTTATCCAACATGCCGGTTCATTCTTGGCTCAGATCAGCCATCTTTTCTCCTTCGGGAGGCTCACAAATGTGGAAGCACCTACTAAAGTCGCTACCGATTCTCCTTCATTGGATCGCGTGGCTACCCGTCAATGGTAATGCTATTGAAATTGGTAAAGATGATATCCTTGGTATGGGCAAAAAGGCCCTGCTCTCTCCTAAATTGTTGGAGCGCATACATAATTTAGGCCTACATTATATCTTTCATTTAAAAGCCCCTCTCAACAACAGATCACTTGGCGAATCCTGGGTTACTAGCTCCACGCTTAATCTAGATAGCGAGCTCTCGGCCGAATGGAACAGCTACACACATCATCTAAAAGAAGCTGGCATCCGCCTACAGGAGAGACCGAACACCCTAATCTGGACGGGAGGAGATAAATTGGGAGTCATATTAGTCCGAAACATCTACAAAGTGATGGCAGAGGAGATCTGGCCTACTCAAGATCAGACCTGGCGCACCCGACTGTGGAAGTGGAATTGTCCGCTGAAACAAAAACTTTTTACTTGGCTTTTGACGGACACTAAAATCCTAGTCCGGGATATTCTACAGAGCAGGGGTTGGTCAGGCCCAAACCACTGTATTCTGTGTAAGGAGGAAAGTGAAACTACACACCACCTCTTTGTGAGCTGCTATTTTACCCGGCAAGTCTGGAAACATGTCACAGCGTCTCTAAATATAACCGAACAGTGGCTTGGACCTTCGACATTCTCCTGTTTTAGTTCTTGGTGCTCAAAACACCAGCTCTAACCCTCGCTACCAGCCACGGTCTGTTGGAATGTTTGGTTGACAAGGAATGCTGCTATCTTTGAGGATAAACCCCCTTCGGTTATATTGGTGACAAACCTCATACTTTTTGCAGTCGACCGTCCTTTCCCCCCCACCAACACCCAGAAATTCCGCAGATTTTCTACAACTCTCCCCCATGAAAAAGCCATTGCCTGGTTCGATGGAGCAGCTCAAATAGGTGGATCACTTTGCGGGGCAGGAGGCCTCATACATATCAACTCGCATACATCCTATAGATGGTCTCTCAACGGAGGACAAGGAACCAACACCAAAGCTGAACTTTTGGGGGCTTGGGCTTCCCTAATCCTGGCTCAGAGGATGAACATCCAAGTCTTGCTACTTCTTGGAGACTCCAAAGTCATTATCGACTAGATAAATGACAAGGCTGACCTTCGATCAACAACTCTGGAATGTTGGAAAGAGAGAACCATCGAAGCCAAAAGTTTCTTCAAGAGCCTCTCTGCCTCTCATATCTACAGAGAAGAAAATACCATCGCGGATCACCAATCAAAACTGGCATTATCCTGGCCTCTCGGTCTCATAACTATCGCCCGATGGGAGGATGGCAACAAAGGCCCCCCAACTCTTCTCAAAATTTGATATGGCAGACACTTGGTCACCGGACCTACTATTGGCAATGGGTCTCTGTTATGTATCAGTTTTTGTGCTTCTCGGCGAATCATGGATTAGATATCAAATAGGTAGACCAATTATAAAAGTCATGACAGGTTGCAAGCTGCTCTCAAGCACACCACCCTGCGACACCATTGTATCAGAACTATTATGGCTGATAAATTTGTATTTTCTTTGACTATCTGCGTGATGCATACAACACACCATTGTATTTGCTTGACATATGCGCGCATCTTTCAGCATTACACAGGCCACTGTAGCAGTCACTTGATTGCTGATTTTGTAAAACCATTATATATTGTTGAATATAATAGAGCAACTTTTCCCGTGGAAAAAAAACTATATACTATATATAATTATAGATATGTTATAAGTATAACATATTTATAATTATATATGTTATACTATAATAAATATATATATATATATATATATATATATATATATATATATATATATATATATATATATTATAGATCAAATAAATTATAAAATTATAATCATTAAGATATTTGAAAAATAATTTATTCTTAAAATTAATTCATTGAAAAATATCATAATAACGAAGGTATATGGGGAGTTTTGTAAATGGTAAGTTATTTTTATATCTAATAAATTTTTTTAACTAATATATTTATGTCAACATGGAGTGATGGTCCCACTTAAATAACAATTAATAAATATAAATATATATTTTTTATTAAAATACAACTTGAGTGTGTCTAATGGTTAAGAATATGTGTTTCCTCTTAAGAAGTCACAAGTTCAAATCCAGAGGGGGGTAAGGTATGTATACCTCCGTAGACTTTACCGGTCAAATCATTAGACGGAGGGGGTCCCTTGTCCCACAAACAAGGGGGTTGGGTCTAATACACCAATAAAGTAATTATAGGAGTTATTATTGGGATAAGAGTTATTATCTAAATTATAAATAATTTAAATTTGGATGAGGGTATACATTGTGGATGAGAATGTTTTGTTTTTTTTTAAATTGCTTTTTAAAGTGAATAATGTTTTTTAAATATTATAATTACTTTATATTGGAATAATAAAAAATTATTTATTATATTATGAAGTTAAATTCATAAATATAAAAATGTACCCCGGATGGGGTGACACATGGCCATAGCAGATAGGTGGCACACTCTGGCAACATGGGGAGTTATTAACCCCAGTCGGTGCTCTCATTCCTGCACCATTTGAATGATCGGCCTCTCCATCACACTTATGGTAGTGTGTTGCTCTACCTCCGTCAACTTAATGGATAGGCACGCGAACCAGTTATAGAGCCCTGCAACGGATACTTGCCCTCAGGCTAATGTCACTTTGGCTTTCATGGCGCCCCCCACAGCATTCACTCGGTCGATATGAAGGTAAGAGCTCTAGGCATTTCTGTCATTCATCAAGTTTTGTCGCCTCTCTAATTCTCTCGGCCTCTAGTCGCCTCCCTCCTTCTGTTGGTCACCTCTCTCATTATCCTTTCCACCTGCGTTACTCTATTAGCTTGGAATTCACCTCCGCTGGTCCGGCTTCACTGTCATCCTTCAATCATGCCTAGAGAACGTGGCAAGCCTAAAAGGGGGCCATTATATTATATCATTGTTGTGAGGCGCAGTTTCCTTGACCCTTCGCAACACCTCCCTCCAACCGGCTCCCCTGGAAGAGGCCAATATTGGACCAAGACACCGCCTCCCTCCTTGCAGCCCCAAAAT
The DNA here is from genome assembly GCA_009831015.1 of Picea engelmannii. Classification (NCBI taxonomy): domain Eukaryota; kingdom Viridiplantae; phylum Streptophyta; class Pinopsida; order Pinales; family Pinaceae; genus Picea; species Picea engelmannii. The sequence goes on from ML788411.1 coordinate 412,549, forward strand.
TTGCCTCTGACCCCTTCTAAAATTTTGCATGGCATGGGAAGTTGCCCGGTGGAAGAAGAAATCCCTCCTCCTGTACAACAACCCTTGAATGCCTCGCTCGAGCCCAACAACATCACCAAGGCCAAGGCCCGACTTATGGAGCATGGAACTTGTGTGGTGGAGGAAGAAATTCCCCCCAGTTGGCTGACATATTGGATTGTCAAGAACTCTAGCCCTAGACTAGACGAGGAAGTGGAAGCGGAAGCGGATGCGGATGCGGATTTTAACATGGACACAGTGGAAGCGGACATGGAAGCAGAGGGGAAAATCGAGCAGACTCTGCCCAACCCTCACTGCCTTTCGGACGACCACCTGCAATTAATTTTCGACATGCGAAGAAGCCTAGAGGAGCAAACCCAGACTCAACGCACTCTCAGTCGGTGCATGGACCTCCTGTTCGACGCTTTGTCAGATGTTCCAGAGAAAACGCGTTGTCCAACCTGCGGACAGAAGTTTGTCGTTACCTACAGTACCAATGGACACCCGGGTTTCCCAAATTCCTAACTTCTCTCTTAGTTTACATTTCAAGACTCGACTCTCTTCAATTTTCATTTTCAGTTTTGTTAAGTTTTGGGGTGGCCATGAGTTATGGTGCATGACACCATACACATTCAGTGTTATTAACATGACTTATGGCATGATGTACTGTGAAAAACTCTTAGGATTATCAAAAGTTTTGGCAAACCACCTGTTATAGTTTCCCTGTTGTGGCGAAACAGGTGGCAAGCAAAAATCATTATACTCTATTTTGAAACTTCAAGGTAATACAT
>ML788411.1:448179-461625 GCA_009831015.1 Picea engelmannii
TTATGTCGGCTTTAGGCCATTAGTTGTAATTATACCTCCTAGTCTCCTATATATACCAAGGAGACACTTTCATTTTGAATCATCTTGTACTTGAACATTTAAGTGGGGTAAAAGGAGGTTGCCCCCTCGAAGAGGCTTATTATATGAAATTCTCTCTTTTTCAAGTCGTTGAGTACTTTTTCTGAGGATTTTCTATGCTATATTGATATTTGGTTCTTAACATGTTCATTGGTTTGTGGATGAAAATAAGTGCTCCTCTTCAATTTGGTGTCCATCATTCTCCATATTCTAGTCCAAAAATCCCCAAGGAATCGAGTATCTCGATCTGAGACAATGGACATGGGCAACCCAAAGTGAACCCAAACATACTGAAAGAATATATTAGCAGTCTTCTCAGTAGTGATATTCTTTTTACATGGCATCAAGATACACATAATGTTGAACCTATCCACTACAACATAAAAATAATCATGAACCCCTTTGGTCATTGGTAAACCCCCTACAAAATCCATGGAAATGCTTTTCCATGGATGGGATGGAACATGAAGTGGTGAGTATAGCGCCAATTTTATATTAGTGGGCTTATAAGTAGACCGCATCACACACCCCTTTACATATTTAGTTACAATTCTTTCATTTGAGGCCAATAACAAAACCTCTGCAAATGAGCCATAGTTTTTCCTACCCCAAAATTCCCAGACACAAGAGAAGTATGAGATTCTCGTATTACATGGACTCATTCACTTGTAGGAATACATAGCTTCCCAAGATGATAGAGTAGTTTTCCTGCAAACAATAGTTCTCTTCCTGTGCACCATGCGTTAGCTTCTCATATACTTCTTTAAAATCTTCATCGATGGCATATTGCTCTACATAACTATCATAAGATAAAGATGTATTCTTCAAGATAATAGAAGAAAAAATAGGAGGTATAGAAAGCATATCGGCTACCTTATTACTTGTACCCTTATTGTACTTGATTACTAAATGAAATTGTTGTAGAAAACCCATCCACCTGTAGTGTCGAGATTGTTGCAGTTTGGTCTATGCTTGAAGATACTGTAAGGGTTGGTTATCTATATGTATAATTGTTTCCTTCCCTACAAAGTAGTGCTTCCATTTCTTTATGCTTTGAACTAATGCATACAACTCTTTATCATATGTAGGATAGTTAACAATAGCTTGGTTAAAAGTCTCATAGTGGTAATAGATAGGCTTATGATATTGCATCAATAATGCACCCATGGCTTATCCTCTGGCATCTGTCTTGATCTTGAATGACTGTTGAAGATTCAACAGTCCTAATACTGGTGCGGTAGTGATCTTCTCCTTAAAAGTGTCGAAATATTTTTGTTTCTTTCCTTCCCACTGAAAAGTGTTCTTCACACTGGTTAAGGCATGCAAAGGAGCTGCTATAAAGGAGAAGTTGGGAATGAATCTCCTCCAATACTGGACTGCACCCAAGAAGCTTCGAACTTTGGTTACACTCTTTGGCTTAGGATAATTTACAATTACATCAATTTTGGAAGGATCAATCTTCAACTATCCTCCTCCCATGATATGACCTATGTATACAAGTGAAGTCTTGCCAAATTCACATTTAGACATTTTCACATACAACTTTTCCCTTTGCAAAGTATCCAATACTTTCTTTACATGCCTCACATGTTCATCCCAAGTCCCACTAAAAACAAGAATGTCGTCTAAATATACAATCACAAAGTTATCCATGAAAGGCCTGAATACATCACTCATCACACTCATTAAAGTTGTCGAAGCATTAAAAATCCCAAATGACATAACTAACCACTCAAACAATCCATGTTTGGTTTTAAAGATAGTCTTCCATGTATCCTGTTCTATGACCCTGATTTGATGATATCCAATGCGCAAATCCAACTTAGTGAAATCAAAACATTCTTCAATTGATCAAGTAAATCATCTATATGAGGGAGAGGGTATCGATTTTTCACTGTGATTTTATTCAAATCCCGGTAATCGACACACATTCGCCATGTGCCATCTTTCTTTGGAACCATCACAATCAGAGAACCACAAGGAGATGAACTGGGCCTGTTGACCCCTTGATCCAATAATCCCTGTACTTACTTCTTGATATATGTCATCTCCACAACTGACATCCTGTACATGCCCACATTAGGAAGGGGAGAATCCCGGTGAAGATGTATCTCATGTTGGATTTCCCTCTTAGGAGGTAATCCATTTAGTTCCTAAAAAATATCATCATACTTAGAAACAATATCAATTAATTCCTTTTTATGATATGGATCACACCCTTGGAAAGCGTCGGATGTCCAGACATATTTCTCCTTGACAACCATGAGTACATATCTCTTATTGGTGGTTATGATTCTTTTCATTTGTCTTGCACTAACAAGTGTCATATTTACCCTCATGTTGTGAGCTCTATAAATATATTCCACTCCCCCCTTAGTAAGGTGGTATTTGTTCTCATGACGAAAGAATATTGCTTTTCTATCATAAAGATAAGGACTCCCCAACACTATGCCACATATATCAAGTGGTACAACATCCAAATCCACTTCATTAATCAAATTTGAAGAAATAGAAAATCTGATCCTACATTGTTTGGTGACATTAATTTTTGCTTGATCACATACCCAACTAAGAGGATAAGGCTTTGGATGTGGTTTCATTTCAAGACCCATCTTCTTGACAAGTTATTCAGATATTAAGTTTACTTGGGAACCTAGATCAAATAATGTATCTATCTTAGTATTTTTAGATACAACTCGTATATGAAATAACTCATTCCTCTTTCGTTCATAAATCTAAGATTCATTATTGGAACTTTAGCTAACATGAAGATAATATTTACCTTGTACTCCATCCATTGGGATCTTTGCTTCATCTCCTGAATCAAAACCAAGATCTTGTTGAACTGTAGCAATGGTCTTTGTCTTCCCCTTTCCATAAAACTGTTTTGGTTTCTTTTCTGGATGTATTTTCCCAAAAAATTCTTCATCGTGACCGCCCTTATTGCAATGAGTGAAATATGGTTTTCCTCCTTCTCTTGTCACTATAGCACTATTCTTGTCCTTCCTTTTAAACTTCTTCAAATTCTTGTGTGGGAAATTGGAAGGTTTCTTCGTGGCATATTCTTGAACGTGTTTCCCCCTGTTCTCAAGGTGAGTGGCTTGCACACAAACTTCTTCAAGAATAGTGGGCTTAAACAAGAGCAAAGTATGATGAATATAAATGTGAAATGTGCCAATATACTTCATTAAAGTTTTATAAGAATCCAAAGGAATGTTCAATGCAAGAGCTTTCTTCCTAAATTCTTCTGTGAAATTTTGTATAGTCTGACCTTTACTCTACCTCAAAGTTTTCCATTCCATAATTGCTTTATGTAAATAACCTAATGGATAGAATTGCTTCCTTATCTCTGATTTAAATTCCGACCATGAGGAAAGAAGGTTACCACTCTTACTTCTGTCCTGTATCTTGCTCTCCCACCATACAAGAGCAGTGCCTTCCAACCGAAGAGAATCCAGTTGCACTTTAACTTCCTCTTCGTCAATTTGTTGAACATGGAAATATACTTCAACCTGTCGGATCCAATTATCTAGCTTTTCAGGATTAGAATCTCCATTAAACATAGGTAAAACAAACTTTACATGAATCTTTAATAATGGTTTCTTAAAAGAGGCTTTATGGCTATAATGATGAGAATGATGAGAATGCTCAGAGGAAGAAGAACTAGAACTTGAAGGTGAAGATGGAGGCTTAGGAGGATCTCCTCCAACCCCTTGGTTTACTGAAGCATCATCATCTGGTGGTGCTTCCTTTTTCTTCCCTTTCTTCTTCATCCTCTTCTCGTAATCTAGATACATTCATTCGACAATTTCTTACATGTGATAGAAGACCATGTGAAATTTTTTCTCCTGTTCATCATGCTTATCCTCTTCTTCCATCTTCTTCCTTTGGGATGCACGGCCAAATTCGGGATTGAAAGTCTTAAGAGTTCCTTCACCCTGCTTATGCTTGGCCCTAGTAAGCATTCATCCTCAACAATTCAAGTCAAAGACGACTTCTATGATACCAACATGATCTGGGATATTTTCGTCAGGTGACTTATTAAAGAGTTGTATTAAATGAGCATAAACTAAAGTACACCATAAACAAGGAAAACCTCAAAACGAAAGAGACATAAGAATACAATATGAACACAAATAACTTGATAACGGAGTTCATCCCTGGTGGACTACGTCTTCGGGTCCTTCTCTCAAATGGGTAGGTCTTTTTATTAACTCCACAAAAGAATTGGGCAAAATACATAAGTATACCTCATTCTAGAGTTAAGATATAGAAGCTTTGCTCGGATCGGAAAAATAACATAACCAATACCTTCATGGCATCGTTTTACCTAAAAATGATTGTCTCCACACCTTGATCTGAGTTTAACACTTTCAGGCCCAAGAGACACCTCTGCCTCGATTATCGTGTCACTGCTTCTGCAATAAATGAGTAGAAAATCATCAACTATGTGCCAAAATCCGTACAAGAATCAGTACGGGCGCGTCGTTGTTCTCCTCTATCCCGAACACTGGCGAAGGCCTCCGTTTATATAAAATTGTAGGTGGTTATGCATTGATGGAGTGATTGGCGCATTGGTAGAGGATGTTATTTTAAGTTGTAGGTTGGCGGATTTTTAGGCGGAGTTCCCGAGGTCGAATCTCACAGGCCTCCCCTTTTTAACATATGGTTTCAACAAAATTTGGTGCACTCTGATTAATATAGCGAGTAGTTACAAAACTGGCAGATGGTTATTTAAACGACGAATCTTCTTGTTAGAATAGCGGATATGCCAGTTATGGGGGGTGGTCACTTGGATAAACATATAACCAAGGGTTGGGCCGAAGGCCCACCCTTTTTCTTCCACGCCCATAGAACATTACTAAGAATAAATAATATCCTCGCCAATGAATAAACAAGGAACAAGTAGTGGTAAGTTGGCTAGCATGAAGGTGTGAGGTCTGTTGGGGTAAAAGGTTACGGGTTCGACTCTTATGGAGTCATATAAATTTTACATATACCAACCACTGGAGGGGTGCCACATGGCAGCCCATGACTCAGCCATGTGGAACCATATCATTTGCTTAATAAAAGGCCACTTGTCACAACTTAATTCTCCCATGTGTCTGCCATAAGACTTGTACGAGCTTGCCACATCATACCATGCAAACTCAACACTCTTCCATATCAGATGTACAGGTGTGCCAGGTGTCACCCTTGCAATGGTGACATGTGTCACCTTGACCTTTTGATTTTTGAACAAGTTTGACTTGAACTTTGAGCACTTATATCTTTTGATCCGTAACTTAGTTTGACAAGCCATTTTCATCGTTAGAAATCCTGCGGCACACTCTTTGCGATCATGGCGTTTTAACTGAATTTTTGGAACTTTGAATTTTTTCCCTTTCTCTATCCGCTGAAGCCATTCTAAGCGTTCTGAGTTTCCTCTGTGCATTCTAAGTTGTTTGTAGCCTTCTATGGATCTTTTTTGGATCGTGCCTTCCCACTAAGATATTTTTGGACCACCAAAATCATTCATCGATCAATAGGTAAGTGAGGGAAAAGTCCCCTCACTTTATCCTTCTCAATCCACTTTTCCTTGCTTGGATGTGTGCCCTTTAAGCCTACTCGAAGATAATCAACATCACCCCTACGTGAAGTCCTCGTACTTCTGTCCAGGATAATATCTTATTGTAATTCATCCAAGTACTCAGGTGCAAACTCATAAACTGAAGGTATTGAAACTTCCTAATCCTGATCCAGGATCATGGGAGGCTCAAACATTTTCAAGTTCTCTACATTCACAATTGAATAAATATGCATATAAGGTGGAATATCTAAATGAAAATCATTAGTGTCCCCTTTCTCCAAGATAGTGAAGGGTCCATATTGGATGGGCTTGAGTTTCTTTCCTTCACCCTTCAATCGTTCCTTGATGATGTGAAGCCATACCTGGTCTCCAACCTAGAACTGATGATCAAATCCGTGCTTGTGGTGTCGAGCTTTCTACTATTCTTGACTCTTCTCCAACTGTTCCTTGACTTCCTGGTGTATCTCCTGAATACTCTGGATGAACTCGCGAGCTCTATCCTCTGTTCATTCTTCATTCACATTGACATCTCTCCCATACATCAAGTCCAAAGGAACCTTTGGTAGGTACCCAAAACATGTCTCAAAAGGTGAACTCTTAGTGGACGAATGTAAAGCTCGGTTATAATCATGTTGTACATAGGGTTTCTATTCATTCCATAACTTAGGATGCTTTCTACAATAGCCTTGAAGCAAAAGTACCACTATTTTGTTTACCACCTTTGTTTGTCCATCAGTCTATGGATGAAAATAAGTGCTCCTCTTCAATTTGGTGTCCATCATTATCCACAAGCTAGTCCAAAAATCCCCAAGGAATCGAGTATCTCGATCCGAGACAATGGACGTGGGTAACCCAAAGTGAACCCAAACATACTGAAAGAAGATATTAGTAGTCTTCTCAACAATGATCAGCTTTTTACATGGCATCAAGATACACATATTGTTGAACCTATCCACTACAACATACAAATAATCATAACTCCCTTTGGTCATTAGTAAACCCCCTACAAAATCCATGGAAATGCTTTCCCATGGATGGTATGAAATAGGAAGTGGTGAGTATAGCCCCAATTTTCTATTAGTGGGCTTACAACTAGAACACATCACACACCCCTTTACATATTTAGTTACAATTGCTTTCATTTGAGGCCAATAACAAAACCTCTGCAAATGAGCCATAGTTTTTCGTACCCCAAAATGCCCAGACACAAGAGAACTGTGAGATTCTCGTATTACATGGAATCATTCACTTGTAGGAATACATAGCTTCCAAAGACGATAGAGTAGTTTTCCCTACAGACAATAGTTCTCTACCTGTGCACCATGGGTTAGATTTTCATATACTTCTTTAAAATCTTCATAGATGGCATATTTCTCTACATAGCTATCATAAGATAAATAAGTATTCTTCAAAATAATAGAAGCAACAATAGGAAGTCTAGAAAACATATAAGATACCTTGCTACTTGTACCCTTATTGTACTTGATTACCGAATGAAATTGTTGTAGAAAACCCATCCACCTGTAGTGTCGAGATTGTTGCAGTTTGGTTTTTGCTTGAAGATACTATAAGGGTTGGTTATTTGTATGTATAATTGTTTCCTTCCCTAACAAGTAGTGCTTCCATATCTTTACAGTTTGAACTAATGCATACAACTCTTTCTCATATGTAGGATAGTTAACAACAACTTGGTTAAAAGTCTCAGAGTGGTAACATATAGGCTTACGATATTGCATCAATAGTACACCCATGGCGTATCCGCTGGCATCTGTCTCGATCTCTAACGATTGTTGAATATTTAGCAGTGCTAATACTGGTGCGATATTGATCTTCTCCCTCAAAGTGTCGAAATATTTTTGTTTCTTTCCTTCCCACTGAAAAGTGTTCTTCACATTTGTTAAGGCATGCAAAGGAGATTCTATAAAGGAGAAGTTGGGAATGAATCTCCTCCAATACTGGACTCCACCTAAGAAGCTTCGGACTTTGGTTACACTCTTTGGCTTAGGCCAATTTACAATTACATCAGTTTTGGAAGGATCAATCTTCAATTATCCTCCTCCCACGATATGACCTAAGTATACAAGTGCAATCTTGCTAAATTCACATTTAAACATTTTCACATACAACATTTCCCTTTGCAAAGTATCCAATACTTGATTTACATGCCTCATGTGTTCATCCCAAGTCCCACTAAAAACAAGAATGTCGTCTAAATATACAATCACAAAGTTATCCATGAAAGGACTGAATATATCATTCATCAAACACATGAAATTTGTCGGAGCATTACAAATCCCAAACGACATAACTAACCACTAAAAAATTCCCTATTTGGTTTTAAAGGCAGTCTTCCATGCATCCTGTTCTGCGACCTTGATTTGATGATATCCACTGTGCAAATCCCACTTAGTGAAATAAACAACATTCTTCAACTGATCAAGTAAATCATCTATACGAGGAAGAGGGTATCGATTTTTCACCGTGATTTTATTCAAATCCCGGTAATCAACACACATTCGCCATGTGCCATCTTTCTTTAGCACCATCACAATCGGAGAACCACAAGGAGATGAACTAGGCCTAATGACCCCTTGATCCAATAATCCCTGTACCTACTCCTTGATCTCTGTCATCTCCACAATTGATATCCTGTACATGCCCAAATTAGGAAGGGGAGAATCCTGGTGAAGATGTATCTCATGTTGGATTTCCCTCTTAGGGGGTAATCCATCCAGTTCCTGAAAAATATCATCATACTTAGAAACAATATCAATTAATTCTTTTTTATGATATGGATCACACCTTTGGAAAGCGTTGAATTTACTGACATCTTTCTCTTTGATGACCATGAGTACATATCTCTTATTAGTGGTTATGAGTCTTTTCATTTGTCCTACACTAACAAGTGTCGTATTTAACCTCATGTTGTGAGATCTAACAATATATTCCATTCCTTCCTTAGTAAGGTGGTATTTGTTCTCATGACGAAAGAAGACTACTTTTCTATCATAAATATAAGGACTCCCCAACACTATGCCACATATATCAAGTGGTACAACATCCAAATCCACTTCACCAATCAACTTTGCAGTAATAGAAAATCTGATCCTACATTGTTTGGTGACATTAAGTTTTTCTTGATCACATACCCAACCAAGAGGATAAGGCTTTGGATGTGGTTTCATTTCAAGACCCATATTCTTGACAAGTGCTTCAGATATTAAGTTTACTTGGGAACCTAGATCAAATAATGTATCTATCTTAGTATTTTTGGATACAACTCGTATATCAAATAACTCATTCCTCTTTCGTTCATAAATCTAAGATTCATTATTGGAACTTGAGCTATCATGAAGAGAATATTTACCTTGTACTCCAGTCGTTGTGATCTTTCCTTCACCTCCTGAATCAGAACCAAGATCTTGTTGCACTGTAGAAACGGTCTTTTTCTTCCCCTTTCCACAAAACTATTTCAGTTTAATTTTTGGATGTAGTTTCCAACTGTTTTCTTCATCATGACCGCCCTTCTTTCAATGAGTGCAAGATGGTTTTCCTCCTTCTCTCGTCATTGTAGCGGTCGGAGTAGATCTCAACCGTTGGTTGAGAGGGACACCTGGTGACAGATCTCGTAGTTCGGAGACTTGGCACTCCAGAGGTTTTATAATGTGGTGTTGTGAAAAGTTCTGAAGCCCGAAGTGTCGGGTGTAGATCCATCATTGATTAGAAGCAAGTGCCAATCGTCTGATCTATCAATTCATAGCTCGTGAGTTCAGGGTAGTTGCAAGTTGGAGCGGGTAAACCGCCTGAAGCGCAAAGGCCCGAAACATTTGTAAGTCGTAGATCTTGGTATACAATAAGAGTCGTTGATCCTTGCCATTGGTCGGCCATTAACATATTCAACATTCAGGAATATTGTGAATTGTTGTTGTTGAATCTCCCAGAGCCTGAAGCTCTGAAGTCCTAAATTCTTCCCTAAGTTGAAAGCTAGCCCACAGGGCTTTAGCAGATTTGTGTGTAGGGAAAATGCCTGTGGTATATGATTTTGAGGGTTCAGCAAGATCCCGAGAGCTAACTCAGCTCCCCAGTTTGAATGATCCTAGACCAGGAGGTCGCATGAGCCCCAGGAGGTGGTGGGGGTTTGTGTCATTATCAAACCATTCTACTCTACAATGCCAAAGAATTGTTGCCTACTGCATGGAGGGAGCTTCTTGAGGTTTTGAAATTTGAGCTAGAGAGGTTATAGCTGAGTGATATAGAGTCCAGATTGTGAGCGTCATTTACTCAGAAATTTTATTTGTTCGTCGATGAGATCCTCTAGCACAACGAGAGAGACCTCTAGGACAAATGCGCTTAATGATATATTCAAAGATAGTTGCAAGCTATGGGAGGGAGGAGTGTAAACGCCCGAGCCAGAACATAGAGATGAAAATGTTGGAATAATCCATAGCCCCCTGCCATTGATATGGCTTGTTCTATCCCATGTCAAGGTCATTTCATAGGTACGTTTCCGAGGGTGCAGAGTAATTGCCCTCACAAATTAAGTGTGCCTGAAATTAAACTCCATCACATCACCAGTACCCTAAACCATGCGCATTAACCTTGTCATCGGTTGTTGATACTTGCAATCATAATTACCTAAATCACAGAAATAAATGAAGGCAATTACCACACACCATTTTGGAGGTTCGAGCTTCCACCTAGCCTCACCTCCCTCCTCCCGATTCTTAGTCATAATTGCCTACGGATACCCTATCCGGGGATATTTAAAAGACATTTTGAAACTAGAGTACATTGTAAAATTTGTTGTTGTTGTTATCAAAATAAGAACACATTTTGTGTGTCTTTTAAAATGTTACGAGAATTTTTAAAATAGTAAAATGAGTTATTTCCACACTCATTAAATATGAGCGGGGATAAAAAGAGTTCATTAGGGCTGCCAATGACGCCATCAACATTGTGGCATTAGATTGACATCCCATTCTCCCCGCCCAACATCATTCCTCAGGAAACTCATGTCGCCCCACTATTGGCTTTGTGTTGTTGGATCCACTTCCGGTGACCCATGACTTACGCGATAGTAGGGAAGAACATTCTTGGTAAAATATTACTTTTAAAAGTAGATTTTTACATGACATAAATAAAAATGTTTTTTTCGTTGTTTTTAGACATAACTAAAAATGTTTTTTTCCATTGTTTTTAGACATGATGAGACATGAGTATTTGGAATCCCACACTCCTTATTTGTTACCTTTCAAAATGATTTCATATTATTATTATTATTATTGAGAATATGTTTTGTTGTTCAAACAACAATATATCAATAAATCTCAAACTGGAAGATAACATTGAATTCTTTGAAGTTTTATGAACTTATCGGTCTAGCGAAGTATTAGTCTCTCACTAACTTAGACCTTCAAAACATTGTCCTTCCTAATTGTAATTGTTTCCTTAGCACACACCATTTTCCATGCAAAATCACATGTCTAACATAGAAGAATAAACAATTTTAATGTTTAGATTAGTTTAATAAAATAACAAAATCTTAATTAAGCATAATTTACAAGATACCTCATTTAAAGTTAATTGGACCCAGCTCTACAACCCACTATGGAGGAGAAATTTTCATGTGACGTTAGATTTCAAAAATTACACACTCTATTATATATATCATATTTACTATTACTTTAGTATATTACTATGACTTTAGTAAATTTACTATTACTTTAGCATTTACTATTACTACAACTATTTATATTTACGATTACTATTACTATTACTTCTATTACTTTAGTATTTAGTATTTACTATTACTATTACTACCAGAATAGATCCATCTTAACCCCAGTTCTATCAGGAGGTTTTCACCTCGAGAGATTTGATCCCTCTCGGCACTTGATAGATCCGGGGTTAAGATGGATCTATGTCTGTCTTAATTATGTTGTAATGCATCAAAAACACATATCAAACATTTAATGTGACAAAATATGAGAGATGAGACATTATTACACACACAAACACAACTATATTGAATAATTGAATTATATACAATATATTGCAGTTGTTATCATATCTAACTTATTCTCAATATAGAAGGAGAGGTTGAGAGGATATCTCAACTACACACCAAACTAGGAGACTAAGTTGGAGAATATGTCTCACAACTAATTAAATCTACAACAACCTCCTAAATAATAGAATCAAACAAATTACGTAGAGAATTATGTAGAGATAAACTCTACATTACGATTAACAAACCACATTATTCTTGATTACGATTAACAAACCACATTATTCTTGATAATATGATTTGATCCGGATTTTATGAGCAGAACGAAATGAATACAGATTATTACTAAAAGATGCTAACATAGAATAATAGAGATACAGTAAAACTGGTTTTTATTCAATAAGGAAATAAGTTGAAATTGTAAAATGCAGCGGAAAACAAGCTTGTTGGAATGGTGGCGGCTTATCTCTGAGGAGAGATGTGATGGTTGTGCTCATTCACAAGAAGATGATTACAATGAGGCTCTCAAGGAATTTTTACAATAAGCATGAATTCAAAAACCCTAGACATCCAAAGACCTAAACCAAGGAGATAAACACCAAAAGTCATGTGGGCCCTGTTGGGGTAAGTTAGTACATCAACTTCCCGGGGTCGTAACTTTTGCATACGATAGCTCGTTGGAAAGGTCTATTCGAGGAATACACATTTTTCCTTCATACTCTAACTCTATCTATAGGTTGATTGTGGCGAGCCCTAAAAACGTTGTTTAGGGCCTCAAAACGGCCCCGAAAGTCAGGGACCTAAAAAATAGGAAAAAACTGCCAAAATGGAAAACTGTTAAAAATGGACCATTTGGAATAGGTGGGAGGCCACCAAAATCCATATGGATCAATCCTCCCCCCTTAGGAAGCAATGGTCTCCATTGCTTTGAGTTCCCCCATCAAATGAGGAAATTTCTGTTGAATTTGGCCCCAGGTGAGCCATTTTCCTTGGTGCATGAGTTGCCCTACTTTGACAACCTGATAAAGCTGGATCATTTGTTGTCAAGTGCCCTTGACCTGCGTGTCCACAATATGATCACTGGATTCCTGTTGCATGCAGTCAGATTTGATCTATGTTGGTGTCAATTGTTCTGCTATGTCTGAGGTGTACAATAATGGTGGGAAGTATAGCCGAAGGAGAGCCACATTGAATACTAGGTACAGTCCAAGGAAAGGAGGAATGTTGAGCTCAAAGGAATTGTCACCCACAACCTTGGTGATGGTGTAAGGTCCATAATGGGGCATGAGAATCTTTCGATGGGGCCCTATAAGGCACTCTTTCTGCAAGTGCAACCACACTTTGTCTCCAACATGAAACTTGTGTGGCACCCGATGTTGATCATGGCATTGCTTGTACTTGGCATTGGAATTCTATAAAATATCTTGAACTTGTTGGCAGATGTGTTGTATCTACTCAATGAACTAGGTGTCTTTGTCAGCTTCAGTTGGAGCAGGGGACGAGTCGATCAAGGTAGCCGCAAGGGGTAGTGCAACATACATGGGGCCCAATGGTTGGAATCCCAATCCCACCTGAAAGGAGTTGTGGTCGGTTGAGATATGTAGTGCTCGGTTGTAGCTATGTTAAACATAGGGAAGACTCTCATCCCATGTAATGATCCCAAGCCATTATGCAAGGATCATCACTGTTTTGGTGTCTTTTTAAAACTTTTTCCTGAGTGAGGTATTTCGTCAAACACTTTGCTGATCTACCTTTTAGATGTGTTTATATGTGTGTATGCAGCAAATAACAA
>ML788411.1:465655-499179 GCA_009831015.1 Picea engelmannii
TGGGACAAGCTAGGTGGAATCTTTCACCACCGAATCGTCCTCTAGGGTTTGTTAAGTCAAAACCCTCAAAACCCCCAAGAGATGGGCTCACTAGCTAAAGCCATATATCAAACTGATAAACATACATGAATGAATGAGAAGAGCCCCTTGCCTTTCCTTTATACTTTTTTGGCTCACCTTTTCCCTCCAACGTGACTTTCATTTTATAATATTTAATTAATTAATTAAATCACTTTAATTAATTAATTAACCTTTTTACCTCTAAAAATCTCCTTATCTCTCCTTGTGGCTTCCCTGGCCACTGAAAGTCACTTCTAGCTATCCCATCCTGTAGTGCTGCTCCTCCCGATTCCAATGAGCTATTACACTGAGAGGTTCCTCCAAGTAATGTGCCCAAAATGACCTCTTCAGTGAATTCCATTGACTTATAACTCAAAATAGTCAAAATCATGGAAATCGTCGGAATGCAACGAAACCAAAGCCAACCTATGTGGAATGGCTCATAATGATGGAATATGATCATCAATGCAAGATGGACCCCACAATGCCTCTCAAATACCCTTGTACTCGCTCTAGCATCCATCTGGCTACTCTGGTCATCATAAATCTCTGCCCTGTGATGATGTCCCAAAGTGGGGACATTACATCCCATGTGTGGGGTCACTTGGAATTGTACATGCATAGGATATGCATGATCATCTGATTGACGACCTATGTTTGTCCATCTATCTAGGGGTGGAAGGAAATGGATTTGTTGATCATGGTGTCTAGCAGTGACCAGAGTCTCAACCAGAATGTGTTGAGGAACCAGTTGTCCCGATATGAGACAATGGTTTGTGGGATTCCAAAATGTAACCATAATCGTTCAGAGAAGAGATTAGCAATGGCTTCTGTTGTGATGTTTTTCTTGCAGGCGGCTAGAATCACCATCTTGGAAAAGCGATCAACAACCACAAAAACACAGTCATTTCCCCTCTTGGTGGAAGGGAGGTCTAACATGTAGTTCATTGACATGGATTCCCACAACCTGTTAGGAATATGCATAGGGGTGTATATGCCATGTTTGTTAGTGGTTGGCTTGGCAATAGTGCAGGCGGTGCAGGACTTGATATACTTGTCGACATCTTGTTGAAGTTTTGGCCAGTAGAAATGTTTTTGCAGCACTGCCACTGTCTTTTCAACGCCAAAGTGCCCTTCCACCCGACTGTAGTGAGCTTCCCAAATAAACTTCGCACGCTCACTTGATGGAACATAGATATGGCCCAAACGACACAACAACCCATCCTGAAGATGGAAATTAGCGACCACTGAGTTGGCGCCCAACATTTGGTAGGTAGTGGAGAAGTTAGGGTCTATCTCATTAAGGTGGGGCCATCTAGAGGTCTTGTGGTCGCAAGAGTCTAGCACTATGGTGAGGACCGTGAATTGAGGTTGGCTAAGGAAATCAATGACTCAGTTGGTACTTCATGTTTTATACTTGATGTTGAGGTGGAACTGCTACAAGTATGTGGACCACTTATGATGGCAGTCATTATGCAATTTTCCTTGTGTTTGCATGAACTGTAGAGGCTTATGATTAGTGTGGATGGATGTCTCCTTCCCAAGAATGTAATGTCTCCACTGGTGGTAGGCTTTCACAATGGAGTACATTTCCTTGTCATAAGTAGGGTACTTATGGACAACATCTGATAGTGTCTCACTATGATAGGCCACTAGGTGGCCGTGTTGAGTGAGAACGACACCCACAACATAGTTTGAAGCATCTATCTCAATATCAAAGGG
This sequence comes from Picea engelmannii, assembly GCA_009831015.1. Lineage (NCBI taxonomy): Eukaryota > Viridiplantae > Streptophyta > Pinopsida > Pinales > Pinaceae > Picea > Picea engelmannii. The sequence goes on from ML788411.1 coordinate 467,438, forward strand.
TTGTTGCAGGTTCGGTAATGAAAGTACTGGGGTTGATCATAAGCGTTGTTTCAAGTCATCAAATGCTTGTTGTTATGACAGGACCCACACAAATTTCTCCTTACCACCACCCCTGGTTACTTGGTTGAGGGCCCATGCAATCTGGGAGAATCCCAACACGAACCTGGGATAGAAATTGGCCAGGCCCAAAAAGATCCGAAGCTTAGTGAGTGTGGTTGGGGCTGGTCAGTCACGAATGACCTGTATCTTGGCTGGATCCACATGCACACCATGTTGATCAACGATGTAGCCTAGGTAATGGACCATGTCCATGCCGAAGGAGCATTTTTCCAAGTTGGCATATAGCATGTGTTGTTGCAGGGTGCGCAGAACCTGCTGAATATGTTGCAAGTGTTCCTCCCAAGTCTTGTTGTAGATGAGGATGTCATCCAGATACAATACTACAAAAGTATTGGTGAAAGGTCGTAGGATATCATCCATCATCCTCATGAAAGTTGTTAGAGCATTTGTCAAACCAAAGGGCATGACCATCCATTCAAAAAGTCCTTCTTTTAACTTGAAGGTGGTCTTCCATACATCTGTCTGTTCTATTGGGACCTGGTGGTAGCTAGAATTCAGATCAATCTTAATGAAGTATTTGTCCCCCATGAGTTGATCAAGGAGATCGTCGGTTCAGGGAATCAGGTATCGATTCCAGATTTTCATTTTATTCAAAGCCTAGTAATCAATGCAGAGTCACCAAGTCCCATCTTTATTTTTCACCAGCACGATTGGGCTCCCACAAGGAGATGATTTGGGACGAATATGCCCCTTTTGGAGAAGTTCTTGGATATGCTGCTTGATCTCCTCATTCTCTAACAAAGAGAGACGGTAGACTGGCCCATTGGGCAGCGGTGCGTTGAGGGTCATATCGATGGGATGTTTGACCTGATAGTGCAAAGGTACCCCGGTATGTGAGGAGAATATATCTGAGTATTCTGCTACGTGGAGAGGTCGGTTGCGGAGGCCCTGGATGTGGCTGTGATATTTCGCTCAGTCTAAGAGCGAATCATGAAGAAGACAAACTTCCAGGTCTAAGGGATGACCGTCCTGCATTGGTTCGCAGAGATCAAGGAAATAGCACTAGGTGGTACTACCTCAGGTATCCTGTACAATTTCATGTTCAAAGTAATAATAACACTATGAGGCCTAGATCCATATATAGCATGATGTTTCCACAAATAAGGTTGGCCCAAAAGAACATTACAAACTTCGTGATGAGAAAAATCACACAATACCTCGTCTTTGAAGGGTTTGATGTCGTACGACAGCTGACACGGTTGGTTGACGTGGAGATCACTTCCTTAGCAGAGCCATCTAATGGTGTAGGGTTGCAGGTGAGGCATTGTCGGCAGGGCTATCCACTTGACAACCTTTGCTGAGATGAGGTTCTTCTAGATACCGCTATCCATGATGAAGTGCAATTGGGTGCCTTTCACCCACATCTGTGAATGAAAAAGGCGCTCGCCTTCCTCTATCTTGTCTGGTTCACTGGGTTTGAGCTTGGTGGTAGAAATGGTGGCACTGGGTTCCACATCAATGATTTGTCTCCCCCTTTATGGTTCTGACTCAGAGTCGGAACCCGTATCTATTTCAGAGGCTTTCACCTCCACCACCAACGACTTCTTTGAGCAGCAATAAACAATGTTATGCCAAGGGCTCTTGAGGAAGTCACACCACTTCTCGGTATCTTTCTTTATCTTTTTGGTGTCCTTCTTTGCTTGCGGCTTGGATTGGTTGTCCATATTTTATCTGTCCTTTGTTTTGCAGGTTGGGGCCACCCTTTACTGGCTTTTGTTGTGAGGGGTTCCCAGGCCCAAATTTCCGCTTCTTTTGTTTGAGCTTCTGCTCGATTTGAACGACATATCGATAGGTCATGCCTAAGGATGAGATGTCCAAAAATTCCATTTCATCTTGGTCTCTTTCCTGCCGCAGTGTGGTCCATTTTGTATACAGGTCACATAGCTTCTGACAAGGTAGTATTGTTCCTTAATAACATCTCTGAAGGACTCCCAGGTGACCGCGACTGTAAATAATGAGGGTTCCTCTGTTTCCTTTTTCTCACAGAAAGTCTCCCACCAATCTTTGACATGGGGAATGACTTTGAGTTGTGAAAAAGTGATATTTTCTCTATTCGAAAAATTATGGACAGAAAAATACCCTTTTAGTAGATTTAACCATTTGTCTACAACGTCTGCGTCTATCTGACCTTCAAATATAGAAATATCAAAGTTGATTTGTACCTTTAAGGGGGCGACACTTCCGCTTGAGGAATATGCTTCGCCTGTTAGTAGTTGTCGAAGGATTTGCACAAAACTATCCATCATATCGTTCCTCTATTGCGTGAGGGCTTCCTCGAGCAACATTTTGAAAGGATCTCATGTCCCATCGTCTTTATTTTCTCTCTCCATGAGAGGTCACTTGGGTGTGTGAGAGATTTTTTCCTCAAAGAAAACAAGCTCAAGACCCAATTCTTTGTACCCTGGCCTCGTCGGGGACATGCATTAAAAACGACAAGGAGCAGACTGCTCTGATACCACTAATCTAGATTTTATGAGCAGAACGAAATGAATACAGATTATTACTAAAATATGCTAACATAGAATAATAGAGATACAGTAAAATTGGTTTTTATTCAATAAGGAAATACGCTGAAATTGTAAAATGCAGCGGAAAACAAGCTTGTTGGAATGGTGGCGGCTTATCTCTGAGGAGAGATGTGACAATTGCGCTGATTCGCAAGAAGATGATTACAATGAGGCTCTCAAGGCCTATTTACAATAATCATGAATTCCAAAACCCTAGACATCCAAATATCTAACCCTCAGAGATGAAACGTCAAAAGTCATGTGGGCCCCGTTGGGGTAAGCTAGTACATCAACTTCCTAGGGTCGTAATTTTTCCATATGATCTTCGTTTTAGGTGCACGATAGCCCATTGAAAAGGTCTATCTGAGGACTACACATGTTGTCATCAAACTCTGACTCCATCTACAATCTAATTATGGTGAGCCCTAAAAACGTTGTTTAGGGCCTCAAAATGACCCCATAAGTTAGGGACCTAAAAACTAGGAAAAAAGTGTCAAACTGGAAAATTGCCAAAAATGAACCAGTTGGAATACGTAGGAGGCCACCGAAATCCATTTGGATCATGATTACAATTAATGCATTGTAATGTCCCCTCCGTTACAACAACATAAAAGAGTACAAAAGAGGTATATATATATATATAAACAAACAACTTTACGACAAGTGATAAGCGTCATAACATACATTAATATCTATTAATAAACTCTTCTCAACCAATATGAAAACAACATCACTAAAGTTCCAATCAACTAGATCATAGAAATATAACATGAAGAAACTACCCACCCAACCTATCCTGCATGGTTAGGACCTCCAAGACACATAAGCAACGCTCAAGTCTAGGATTCGTCCGATAGATTTTGACCATTTAAGGTCTGAGGACTGGTGACTGTTATGAGGAACAAGGAGGTATCTAAACCCCTTAACGAACTTCTATCCTAAACATCATGACTAGATTCTAATAGTAAGGCATGGAATCACATGTCATTAATCTTGTCAATAAATAGCATGTACACAATAACGCTACATCTACGCAAGGGGGAGCAAGGACAATAGGTTAATAACTGCATCATTTCTATGCTATTTTAGAACTTTTAACTAGTAGTGCAACACAATAAACAAGTATCATAAGAATCTATCATTTTCATGGATGTGCAAGAATAATCTACCTTACTTAATCAACTTCAAGCAATAATTAAGTGCAAATGGGTACGAGGATATTACATAAGGTTAGATAAGAACCACATGAGTACAAACTCATTGTCAGATAGAAATCTATTTATAATTATCATTGGTAACTTGTCAAGTCAGTTTTATTCGACGTCAGACATCACTTATCAAGCGATATAACTTCCACAATAAGTACAACGCTTAAGTAACTCAACCATTTATCTTAATAATGTGATATATCTTAGTTAACATTAAATAAGGATTCCATGCTATCTTACCAATATTTTGATAAGAATTAAAGGAGACCAATCTCATCTTAAACAATATAGGAACACATGTACTAACTTACAATCTAATTTAAAGGAGCCAAATCTATTTTAAAGTCATATATAAGTACTCAATTACTATCTTATAATTATAATTTAATTTAAGAAAGAACAAATCTATTAAAACCATATATAAGAACTCAATACTTTCTTAAATTCCAAATTTAAATTTTGCAGGAAAGACCCAACTTCTTTTTAAAACATTACATGAGAACTAAAGGCTACCTTACTTGCATACCCATTTAACAAAAAGATCAACAAATAAAGAATAATTTAAAAGAATCTCACCCTCCTTCATATTTATATACAAGACTATAGGAAGCTTACTTCATGGCAATAGTCAAACAAAAATTTTGTTTCTTTTTTTAGCTTCTTCAACATCTTATACAAAAGTCTATAAGTTTTCAATTCCAAATAGGAAATTGGTAAATGTAACATGCTAAGTATTACTTCTCTAAGGTAAGAAAACTTTAACAATTCAATCGTAAAAAGGATAGATGAGATATCCAAGGGCTATCTTGTGTATCCATGAGAACTGAAGACGAAGGGAACTCATTCCACATCATACACTTAAGGTAGAATTGAAATCTGCTCAATAAAACATTATTCCTTAAGGGAATTTAACAACAATTTAAATCAGATATTGCCCAGGCTGTAGGCAGCGAAGATGCAAGGGTAGAGGAACTCTATCTACACTTAAGACTCCAAGAAAAATACTCGGAAAACTACCTTCTATAACCATACAAAGGAAATTAAAGAAGATCACCATTAAACAATGCATAAGGATTTAAATTCAACATACAACGAATTTATGACTTCAAGGGTGGTTAAGCCCTTAAGGAGAGACAGTCGCAACACAATCCTACACACGAGGAAACAAGGGAGATTTCACAAGGACGAATTCCCTCCCAAATCCGGATTATACTCCTCTCACTCGCTAAACTCCAGTCATCCAAAATTAAGTGAATAATTATAGAAAGAATATCATTGGAGCAGAGATAACTCATCAATCAGTTATTCTCTCGGAAATTTGAGCTCAATCTCAGGAAGGTTAGACGTTGGTGTGCCCATCCTTCAGGGTTGTCTCATGGCGATACAAAGAACTTCAAAAATCCATGCACAATTAATTACATATTTTATTTTAATTTAAAAGTTAACTTCCCTCACAAAAATGTCCTCCTTAAATCGCTTTTAGTTGTTTCTTTATTCTCAGATTTTTATTTAATGACTGAAGCCTTACTAAATATTAGTTAGAGTTAAAATAAGAGTCTTCTCCTAGTTAAACTAGTGGTAGCTAGACTCTAGATACCATTCTATGTGTATACCTATTCTCTCATGCTTTATTTCTTTCTTATTTTAAAATTCTATTTTGGTATTTTCTTGTACACATGTGTATTAAATTAAATCTTTAGATTTATTTCACTTTTCTTAATTCTACATGTGTATTAAATTAAATCTTTAGATTTATTTCACTTTTCTTAATTCTTAAATTGATTCACCTCATTCCTTTTTAATTTAATTAATAATTTTGTTTAGTCTCCTTGAAAAAACATAGACTTAGGCTAAATTTTAGAATAGACTTAGACTTTTATGGAGATTTATAATTAATAAAATTACTCATTAATTAATTATTTTAAATCCGACAATGTCAAATCAATTTATTGTTTTCTAGGCCACCTAGATTCCTTGACTGAAGTTTCTTTTTAAATTACACGACGTTCCCTTCAAGATGCACTCCCGTGCTCCAAGGGTGCAACTCGCCTTTTGACTGGTTTTGGTAGTTGTCCAACCCTTGGAGTCAACACTCCATTCAGGCGACCCTGTGAGAGACTAAGGGATTCTAAGGAATAAAGAATCTTCCTTATTGCACGCCCTTTAGAATCTTCATGAGCGACTGTCTCAGTCTTTCCTCACGACATCATGGACCTCTCGAACTAGGTAATCGTTAACCTACAATTCGAGCCACGGCGGGAGTGCTAGTAGGTTGTGACAGGGACGTTGCCACACCTCTCCCTCAATATCTGGTTTTTTTGCATGGCTCATCTTCTTCTTATGTGAGTCAGATTAGCAAGCATTCGTCAGCCTCCATCCATTGACAAAACATTGTCACTGATCCATATACATAACCATACTAAATCAATCACATGACACATATGCGTAAAAATGAAATGCTCAAACAAAACACAATCCACTCCCTGACTCAATCCAGAGCCCAAGGAAGTCCATTGATGCCAGCGGCATCCACAATCTAGTATGTGTCCTGCACACTCATGTAAATTTGTCAATAGCATATGTCAATACATATATATCAAATGACAATAAATCACAACCATCAACATCATCATAAAAATCCATAATCGAAACAAATAACCATGAACTATAACCAGATCACTTGCACTCAAGTGTCCTCAAAGAATAAGTCGATAACATGTGCTCGAAAAAGAGAGATGTTACATACATCCCCTCTTGTTTTAAACTTTGTCCTCGAGTTGTACAATATATAAAATGCAGTAAATAATAGTATTTGACAATATCTATATGTCTAATCTATCAAACAAGTAAGGAAACTACTGACGCATATCATGTGCGTCCTCCCATGTAGCCGAGTACGGACTATAATTGTCCCACTGGACCTTGACCAAATCAACTATTTGACAACGTAGCTGTCAAATGCAATGGTACATAATGCAGATTGGCTCCGCCGTGAGAGCACCCTCGTCCGACACCTACAAAGACCTCATGTCAATCACATGTGTAGGCTCACTAAGATAATGTCTCAAAACAGATACATGAAAAACATCGTCCATACGCCTCAAATAATCAAGCAAGGATGGTTGATAAGCCACAGGTCCTTTCTTTTCCACAAACTCGAAAGGCCCCACAAAATTAGGAGAGAGTTTAGCACCTCTTCTGAACTTGATCAAACTCTTGTGTGGTTTCACCCGCAAGAAAACTCAGTCGCCAACTTCATAACTGCGGTCAATGCAATGCACATCAACGTAACTCTTCTGTTGATCTTCCACTTCTTTAATCCTTTGTCTTATCAATTGCATTTGTTCTTCCATTTCTTGGATTGCTTCTGGTCCTACAAGGACCCTATCCTCAAGTCGATCCCATCTCAATGGCATCCGACATGGTCGCCCATAAAGAAACTCAAACAGTGCCATATTAATGGTTCTTTGATAGTTGTTGTTGTATGCAAACTCTACCATTGGCAAGAACTCTTCTCAATGTTTATGTTGGTCCATTACATACATACGCAACATATCTTCCAAAATTTAGTTCGTTCTTTTTGTCTGCATGTCTATCTTAGAGTGATACAATGTACTAAAGTTCAGTTGTGCCCCCACGACCTCTTGGAAACTGGTCCAAAACTGTCCTATAAACACTGATTCTCTATCAGATATGATCATTTTTGGCATGCCATGTAATCTCACAATCTCGCTGATAAAAACTCTAGCTATGTCTGGCAACTGATACGTCGTACGTACAGGAATAAAATGTGCACTCTTCGTCAGAGTGTCAACTACTACGAAAATCGAGTCGTGTCTCCTTGTCGTCAATGGAAATCCAACTACAAAGTCCATTGAAATGACCTCCCACTTCGATTCTGGAATAGTGTGTGGCTATAATAATCCTGCCAGATGTCTATGTTCAGCTTTCACTTGCTCACATTCTAGACATCTCGCCATGTAACTAACTATGTTTTCTTTCACTCCTTTCTAGAAAAATAAAGGCTTAAGTTTTTCCCTCATCTTCATGACTCCCAAATGAGCCATGTACACTGCGCGATGCGCTTCACTTAATATCAAACTTGTTAATTCATCATTAGGCGATACGTAAATCCTATTACTATACCTCATCAATCCATCATTTTCCAATGTATAACCTTCAAACCTTGGTATCATCATGGTGTCTCATCCCATATTTCCTTAACCTCTTTGTACCAGTCATCGTCAATATGTATAGCTAAAATCTTTTATCGAAGATTCATCTGAAGAGATATTATCGAGAATATGTGTGGTCTCCAACTCAATGCATCTACCACTTTGTTCACTGTACCTTTTATGTAAGTAATCTCGAAGTCGTATTCACTAAGTATTTCTGACCATCGCCTCTGTTGTGCGTTCAAGTCACTCTACGTAAATATATGTTGTAGTCCACAGTGATCTATTTTTAGTTTGAATTTTCGTCCAATCAGATAGTGTCTCCAAACTCTCAAGGCATATATAATGGCCAATAACTCCAAATCATGCGTTGCATAGTTCTCCTCATGATTTCTTAATTTCCTTGAGATGTAAGTGATCACTCGACCGTCTTGCATCAATACTCCACCTAAACCTTCCTTGGATGCATCTGTGCATACCAAGAATTCATTATCCATGTTGGGGACTTTCAGTATCGATGCTGTCATCAACAACTCCTTGAGCCTTTGAAATGCTTCCGCACATTTCTCAGTCCATACAAACTTCTTGTTTTTCTTCTGCAATTCCTTGATCATATTTGCTATCTTTGAAAAACCTTCAACGAACCATCGATAATATCCTTCTAAACCAATAAATATGCATACTTATTGTATGTTTTTCAGTGTAGTCCATTCCATAATAGCCTCTACTTTTTCTGGATCCATAGATATACCTTCATTAGATATGATATGCCCTAAGTAATGAATGTTCGATTGGTAAAGAGAACATTTTGACAGTTTCTCATATAATTTGTTTTCTCATAAACATTGTAGTACTAAGCTTAAATGTTTGTCTTGCTCTTCTATCATCTGAGAATATATCAATATTTCATCAATGAATACTTGAACAAACTTGTCCAAGTATTCGCGGAACACCCCATTCATCAAACTCATGAATACCCCTAGGGCGTTTGTCAGTCCAAACAGTAAAACTGTAAACTCATAGTGTCTAAACCTCATCTTGAATGCGGTCTTAGGAATATCTTCCTCCTTAATTTGTAACTGGTGATATTGACATAGAACTATTGGCCCTCGAGCCAAGATCCGCTCATAGGATCATTCTCTATCCCGTTGAGCTGGATCAACGCTTTCGATTCCTCGTGGGAATCTCAATTCGATAGATCCACAGGTCCTTGTCACAATTTCGCGATCTCGCGAGTTCATGAGTCATGACTCCCGACTCTTCCTTCTCAAATTCGCGATACCCGAGATCGCAAAATGGTTATGGCTCCTTCTCTATCAGCACCCTCTATGTGTGACCACCGGCTAGACTTAAATGCCAGTGCCTCTCGCAACTCGCCACTTCGCGAGTTCAAATGTCCAACCTTGGCACCTTTCTTTCAAGTAACCCTGAGAGGCGATGTTGACTTTTCTCCTCTCATTCTCGCTACTCGCGACTTCACGAATCGAAGGGTCGAGCTCACGTAATCTTATCTCGCGAACTCCCGAGACGTGAGAGGTCAACAGGGTGTTGACTCCTCCCAATATGTGACGTTTGTCCACCTGTCTATTTCCCGGGCCCACTGTGTGGTTCTGCCATGTGTTTCCTCCATGCATCAGCTCTCGGCACTTCGCGATTTCTGCAGTTGAGACGAGATCCTTTTGACCCCCGAACCTCCGAACACGCGAAATGGGCGATGAGGCTCTGATCCAATGGTCCTCCCTTGACCCAGATCCAGCGACTGTCTTTGCTCCTCGCGACTTCGCTACTCGCGACTTGGAGCACCCAATCTTTGGACTCTCACCTTGTGAACCCCTGAGTTCACGAGATCCTTCGATCTCTGCCACCTATCCTCCTCCTAACGGACAGCTGTGATTCTCTCGCGGTTTCGCGACTTCGGGACTTTCGGGACAAAAGTCTCAACCTCTTATCCTCCGATATGCTGAAATGGAGAAATTCTGACACATCATCAACGCAGGTCCCACAATGGAAATTCCCGCCTTTTTAGAATTTCAGACTTCGCAATTTCGTGAATCCTGCTGCTAAGCCTTCAGCTCTTCAACCCATGAAACCCCAAATTGGTCAATGAAAGTCTGACCTCCGTGTTGGTGAGCATGCCACCTGTCCACTCTCAGATGGATGGTCCTGATCCACTTCGCGACTTCACCACTCGCAAAGTCGAAGGACTTCCTCTTCTGAACCCCGATGTCCGAATCCCCGATAGAGAGGATCTCGTGACACATGTCCTTTTGATCGAACGACCTAGATTCTCTCGCTATTTTGGGACTTCGCACCTCGCGACCTCATGAGTCTTGATGCAAAGATTTTAACCCACAACTCCCTTGCTCCTCTACACGATCCGACAGCTCTCAAAACTTCGCAAATTCTCCACAAAGAATTCCAACCGTCAAATTCCTCCTTGACGATTTCTACGAAATGAACATGGTACCTCTTCACGAAATTTATCCACCAGCAAATAATGTCACTGCACCTCCTTCCGACACTTCAAGGCCCTAGCCCTCCAGAGGTTTTCTTCGATAGCTTCGAAGATCCTATCCCTCCTGAGCTTGATTGAAAAATCCTCAAGTCCTTTGGGGAAAATTTATGTGTGCACTCCTTGCGACAATTCTTCAAATACTTCCAAGTATCGAATTCTTCGACTCTGCGCACTCCCTGTGACAACAGTCTTTCAACAGTTTCGTTCAGGTTGCAAACACTAGTTTTGGTAGTTGTCCAACCCTTGGAGTCAACACTCCATTCAGGCGACCCTGTGAGAGACTAAGGGATTCTAAGGAATAAGGAATCTGCCTTATTGCACACCCCTTAGAATCTTCATGAGCGACTGTCTCAGTCTTCCCTCATGACATCGTGGACCTCTCGAACTAGGTAATCGTTAACCTACAATTCGAGCCACGACGGGAGTGCTAGTAGGCTGTGACATCAACGCTGCCACACCTCTCCCTCAATATCTGGTTTTTTTGCATGGCCTCTCTTCTTCTTATGTGAGTCAGATTAGGAAGCATTCATTAGCCTGCATCCATTGACAAAACACTGTCACTGATCCATATACATAACCATACTAAATCAATCACATGATACAACGTAAAAATGAAATTCTCAAACAAAACACAATCCACTCCCTGACTCGATCCAGAGCCCAAGGAAGTCCATTGATGCCAGCGACATCCACAATCTAGTACATGTCCTGCACACTCATGTAAAATTGTCAATAGCATATGTCAATACATATATATCAAATGACAATAAATCACAACCATCAACATCATCATAAAAATCCATAATCGAAACAAATAACCATGAACTATAACCGGATCACTTGCACTCAAGTGTCCTCAAAGAATAAGTCGATAACATGTGCTCGAAAAAGAGAGATGTTACATACATCCCCTTTAGTACATACGATGTACTAAATTTCAGTTGTGTCCCCACAACCTCTTGGAAACTAGTCCAAAACAGTCCTATAAACACTGATCCTCTATCATATATGATCCTTTTTGGCAAGCCATGTAATCTCACAATCTCACTGATAAAAACTCTAGCTATGTCTGGCACCTGATACATCGTACGTACAGGAATAAAATGTGCACTCTTCGTCAGAGTGTCAACTACTACAAAAATCGAGTCATGTCTCCTTGTCGTCAATGGAAATCCAACTACAAAGCCCATCGAAATGATCTCCCACTTCGATTCTGGAATAGTGTGTGGCTGTAATAGTCCTGCCAGATGTCTATGTCCAGCTTTCACTTGCTCACATTTTAGACATCTCGCCATGTAACTAACTATGTTTTCTTTCACTCCTTTCTAGAAAAAAAAGGCTTAAGGTTTTCCCTCATCTTCATGATTCCCGGATGAGCCATGTACACTACGCGATGCACTTCACTTAATATCACACTTGTTAATTCATCATTAGGCAGTACGTAAATCCTGTTACTATACCTCATCAATCCATCATTGTCCAATGTATAACCTTCAAACCTTGGTATCATCATGGTGTCTCATCCCATATTTCCTTAACCTCTTTGTACCAGTCATCGTCAATATGTATAGCTAGAATCTTTTATCGAAGATTCATCTAAAGAGATATTAATGAGAATATGTGTGGTCTCCGACTCAATGCATCTACCACTTTGTTCACTGTACCTTTTATGTAAGTAATCTCGAACTCGTATTCACTAAGTATTTCTGACCATCGCCTCTATTGTGCATTCAAGTCACTCTACGTAAATATATGTTTTAGTCCACAGTGATCTATTTTTAGTTCGAATTTTCTTCCAATCAGATAGTGTCTCCAAACTCTCAAGGCATATACAATGGCCAATAACTCCAAATCATGTGTTGCGTAGTTCTCCTCGTTCTTTCTTAATTTCCTTGAGACATAAGCGATCACTCAACCGTCTTGCATCAATACTCCGCCTAAACCTTCCTTGGATGCATTTGTGCATACCAAGAATTCCTTGTCCATGTCGGGGACTTTCAGTATCGACGTTGTTGTCAACAACTCATTGATCCTTTGAAATGATTCCGTGCATTTCTTAGTCCATACAAACTTCTTGTTTTTCTTCTGCAATTCCTTGATCGGATTTGGTATCTTTGAAAAACCTTCGATGAACCGTCGATAATATCCTTCTAAACCCATAAATCTGCATACTTATTGTACGTTTTTCAGTGTAGGCCATTTCATAATAGCCTCTACTTTTTTCAGATCCATAGCTATACCTTCACCAGATATGATATGCCCTAAGTAATGAATCTTCGATTGGTAAATAGAACATTTTGACAGTTTCTCGTATAATTTGTTTTCTCATAAACATTGTAGTACTAAGTTTAAATGTTCGTCATGCTCTTCTATCATCCGAGAATATATCAATATGTCATCAATGAATACTTGAACAAACTTGTCCAAGTATTCGCGGAACACCCCATTCATCAAACTCATGAATACCCTCGAGGCGTTTGTCAGTCCAAACGGTAAAACTGTAAATTCATAGTGTCCGAACCTCATCTTGAATGCGGTCTTAGGAATATCTTTCTCTTTAATTTGTAACTGGTGATATCCTGATCTCAAGTCAATCTTTAAAAACACCATCACTCCTTTCATCTAATCAAACAATTCGTCTATTCTTGGCAATGGATATTGGTTCTTGATCGTCGCTTTGTTCAGTTGACAATAGTCAATACAAAGTCTTCATGATCCATCCTTCTTTCTTACGAAAATAACTGGCGCACCCCAAGATGACACATTTGGACGTATAAGTCCCTAGTCCAATAATTCCTTCAATTGCATTTTCAACTCCTATAACTCAGGTGTTGACATTCAATATGGCGTTCTTTCTATCGGTTCAGTTCCAGGTTTCAAGTCGATTGTAAACTCCAACTCTCTTTCGGGCAGCAAATCCTGGTAACTCTTCTAGAAATATGTCTGCAAACTCTCGTACTACTGGAAGGTTTTCTAATCCTTCTGCCTCTCCCTTTTCATTTAGTGCTAAGATTTCATATAACTTACATCCCTTTTGTATGCTCTTTTGTAGCTGTATGGAAGAAATGAACCTCAAGGACACTCCCTGGTTTCTTCCTACAGTCACTCTACTTCGTCCCAAGTCATTTGTCAAACTTAACTGTTTCATCTTACAGTTAAGTATCGCATCATGTGATTCCAACCAGTCCATACCAATCATGTAACGTCCCCTCCATTACGACAACGAATAGCGATGTACAAGAGGTAATTATAAAAAAAAATATTGCAATAGGAAATTAAAATCGTCACAACATTATTAATAGCATCACAAGAGACAAATTATCATAATTAATAATGACACAAATCAACGCACTAACATAATCAATAGCGACACAAGATCAACACATAAACATAAATAGCGACGCAATTCAACACATCACGATCAACTGAAGAAAAATACTAGTAAATGATCAACCATGTCACTGAATATTAAAACAACTACCTGCCCAACCTATCCTGCATGGTTAGGACCTCTAAGACACATAAGCAACGCTCAAGTCCAAGATTCATCCGATTGATTTTGACCACTTAAGGTCTCAGGACTGGCGATTGTTCCGAGGAACAAGGAGATATCTAAACCCCTTAACCAACTTCTATCTTAAACATCATGGCTATATTCTAATAGTAAGGCATGGAATCACACGTCATTAATCTTATCAATCAATAGCATGTACACAATAACGCTGCATCTACACAAAGAAGGAACAAGGACAATAAGTTAATAACTGCATCATTTCTATGTTATTTAGAACTTTTAACTAGTGGCACAACACAATAAACAAGTATCATAAGCATCTATCATTTCCATGGATGTGCAAGAATAATCTACCTTAGTTAATCAACTTCAAGAAATAATTAAATGCAAAGGGTACGAGGATATTACATAAGGTTAGATAAGAACCGCATGAGTACAAACTCAGTGTCAGATAGAGATCTATTTAATTATCATTAATAACTTGTCAAATCAGTTTTATTCGATGTCAGACAATACTTATCAAGTGATATAACTTCCATAATAAGTACAACCCTTAAGTAACTCAACTATTTATCTTAATAAGGTGATATATCTTAGTAAACAGTATATAAGGATTCCATGCTATCTTACCAATCTTTTGGAGCAAGGACAAGCGTCGCACCTTATTTGAATATTCAATTATGAAATTAGGGGATTGACTCAAAAGCTGAGCGTAAGTGAAAGCTGAGCTACAATGAATAAGCTAGAAGTTGTCTCCTTTGAAATAAATAGGCTTACACGCTTACACAAAGAAAAGTACAATCTATGAATGTGAGGGAAAGTGTTGGTTCCCAGGTTCCGCCTGCCGCAAAACGCAATGCTGCTCTACCCCGTTCACTAGGCAAGATAAAGGGGAAAGTTTAGTTGAGCGGGGTACTATTTGAGATAATAATATTAGGGGAATAGTTTAAATAAACCAGTCTTTTAGTATTATCCGTTACGAACTCAGCCAGTTCCGGCCTAAAGTGAGAGAGGGAGCTACTGTGGTGACAGTGGGTAGCCCCTCTTAGTCCCCTAGGGTTGCACTTGTGTTTAGGGCTTTACCACTTGAAGTGCAGGTTTGGGAGGTCCTGTTGTTCGTTGGCCTATTGAAAGTTTGTTGTCCCGAGGGCAAAGGCAGGGGGTTTACGAGGCCGGCCCTCGTAAGTGAGTGGTTATCCATCGTAGGCTTGGAGTGCTTGGTATATAAGGATTCCATGCTATCTTACCAATCTTTTGGTAAGAATTAAAGGAGGCCTACCTCATCTTAAACTATATAGGAACACATGTACACTTACAATCCAATTTAAAGGGAGGCCAAATCTATTTTAAAGCCACATATAAGTACTCAATTACTATCTAATAATTCTAATTTAATTTAAGAAGGAACAATCTATTAAAACCATATATAAGAACTCAATACTATATTAAAATTCCAAATTTAAATTTTTAAAGAAATTCCCAACTTCTTTTAAAACATTACATGAGAACTCAAGGCTACCTGATTTGCATATCCATTTAACAAGGACTTGAGAGAGTGACCCAATCCCTTATTAAGCATTAAGAAGACTCATTTTCTGCTTCACTTAAATAATGTTAGGTTAGAAGGAAACCATAAGAAGATTAAATATTATCTAATCCATGCCTATCAATTTATGATTCCTTACATTGCATATCCATTAAACTTTTAAGAAAGTCAACATTACATTAAACAAAAATGTTTGCCTCGAGAAAAGGCAAGGCGACGTCCAGAGGTTCTGCATATCTAGACTGGAAATTATCATACAATTGGGAAAGATCTCTCGCAACTAAGGACGAGCCCCAACGCAACTAAGGACGAGCCCCAACTCTGTAACCCACGACTTTTGGAAGAGGATTTTGCAGAGCCCTCTTCTTGTGGTGGCCACGAATGCCCAGGGACTAAGGCAACGCGAGGATTCTACGCAGGGTAAGATAGATTTAAACAGTTAAGGAGACGCAAGGATTCTTGACTGAAGAGCCTTAAGGGTGGACAGTGATTTTAATACAGATTTTTCCCGATAAGCATTTACTGGCTATATCCCCAAATTATCTCCAAAATAAAATATTAACAAAAGTAAAAAAAATCAGTCTTCAAAATACAAGAGGCAGCGATCGAATTACACACCAGAACTTGCGATTCAAATGTGCAGGAAATTTAACTTTATAAAGACTTGGAGTTGCAACGATGATGGTATATCTAGACGCGCGGTGTAATACACTTGACCAGACTACACAAGGTTGGGTTCAAAGGATGCTAAACAGTGATTCAAACCAACAGATTTACATATCGGATGGACCAATGATTTCAACGAGAAACTAGACTAAAATTCAGGACTTTTTTTTCCCAAAAGAAATTACTCAGTTTTATAAAGGTATAAAACCATTTACATTGTCTGTACCAGTCATGCTGATAACAATTGACATACAATGCTGTACATTGTGAACATACAAAGACACCAGTCGATAGACAGACTGTCATACCAGATACAAAACGCCGATCAATATACAAATGTGACCTTGTAAAACAGAGCACCGTTGACGAGGTACAAGTAATATTCAGCCAAACGGCGTCCACCTTCCTGTAGCCTCAGATGTGACAGACCCGGCGCCTCAAATGCCGAAAGCAAAACCCAAAACAGTAACATGTTGAGATCATGAGAAGCAGTGCTCCAAAGACGAGAAAACATGAAAGATTCAGCCAGTGCTCCACCTTCCTGTAGCCTCAAAATTATATGTTAACTGTTGACATGTATGCCGAAGTAAACCCGATACAGTTAACATGTTGAGATCATGTGTAACAGTGTTCCAGAGACGAGAAAACATGAAAGATTCAGCCAATGCTCCTCCTTCCTGTGCCTCAAAAATATATGACATACCCAGCACACCAGATGATAAGTGTTATCAAAGTGTAAGGAATACCAGTGACAATGGCCACACCCTGTCACACTAATAGCAGGCTACAACACCGATCCCTTGAGAGGAGAGATGCCGCCAACAGAAGTCAATAAACAGATCACAGTGCCAAGCATCTGGAGGGATCTGTTGTAAGATATGATGACTAAAATTCAGGACTGAAAGTTAAGCTGGCCACAACCATAAGTTCTATTTCTGCGTTGAATGGAAGAACTAGATACCAAGGAAATCACTGAATACTTAATTGAGAAATTGAAAAAGACTCCAATACCAAATTTCACTTTCTAGATTTCACAACCCTCAAGATTTGGTCAATTCGATTTTAAAATTACTACAAGGTTCATGGCGAATCTCTAAGAACAATTTTACACAATTAAATCTAATTGCAATTACAAATCTCAGAATAAGAAATATCGTAACCTACTCTGATGGAATCAATGATATTCTTCGGAAATTGCACACCTTTTTTCTCCCGCTTGTTAATCGTTGTGACTTCATCGGTACCTCCCAACCAATGCTAGGGGTAATCTTCTTCCCCCTTATCCCCTTGAGCCACAAAGAGGTCACACACACAAAACCATAAATCCTCTAGCTCCAAGCTTGCTTCCCAAGGTAGAGCCACCACTCTCTCTCAAGCTGAGTATCCCAACTCTCACAAGTAAAACCAGTCAAAAATAATTTGACAGCATAAATTTACCAAATTCCTCACTGACACATCCCCACTTGCACCATTAATTTTCTTTTTAATTTAATAAATTTGAATTATTTACCCCTTACACTTGTCACCCTCTCCCCAAGTTGCACAAGAAATTCCATATTTTATTTTAATTAAAAGTCAGTTTCCCTCACATTTGCCAAATGCGCTCCTTAAATCACTCCTAGTTGTCTATTTATTCCCCATATTCCCATTGAATTTAATGACCGACGCCTTACTAAATATGAGTTGAGTTACAATAAAAGTCTTCTTCTAGTTAAACTAGTGGTAGCTAGACTCTAGATTCATTTCTATGGGTACCCTATTCTCTTATCTTTATTTCTTTCTTATTTTAAAACTCTCTTTTAATATTTCTTGCACACATGTGTCTTATATCAATTCTTTAGATATATTTCACATTTTTTTAATTCTTAACTTGATTGACTTCATTCCTTTTTAATTTAATTTATAATTTAGTTTTAGTCTTCTTACCAAAACTTAGACTTAGGATTAATTTCTCCTTTTCTTTTCTTTTTTGAATAGGCTTAGACTTTTATTGAGATTTTTAATTAATAAATTCAATATTTGATTAATTAATTAAATCCAGCAAGGCCTAAAGATTTTTCAATATTTAATTGTTCTCTCAAGGTTTTTTAGGCCACCTAGATTCATTGCTTCAAGTTTTATTTACGTGACATGCCTTTCAAGACACACTCCATGCTCCAAGGGTGCCACTCGTCTTAGATTGGTTTTGGTAGTTTGTCCGACCCTTGGAGTCAGAACTCTATTCGGGCAACCTTGTGAGAGAATAAGGGCTTCTAAGGAATAAGGACTCTTCCTTATTGCGCGCCCCTTAGAATCTTCGAGAGCGACTGTCTCAGTCTGCCCTCATGACATCGTGGACCTCTCGAACTAGGTAATCGTTAACCTACAATTCGAGCCATGGAGGGAGTGCTAGTAGGCTATGACAGGGACATTGTCACACCTCTCCCTCAATATCTGGTCTATGTGCATGGCCCCTTTACTCCTTATGTGAGTCAAATTAGATAGCATTCGTCAGCCTGCATTCATTAACAAGACATTGTCACTGATCCATATACAAAATCATACTATATTCAATTATATGTCACATATGCATAAATGAAATACTCAAACCAATACAATCCACTCCCTGACTCAATTTAGAGTCGGTATCCACAATTTGTCAAGTGTCCTGCACACTCAGGGAAAACTCGTCAATAACATCTGTCAATACATATATATCAAATAACATTAAATCACAACCATCAACATCATCATAAAAATCTATAAGTGAAACAAGTAACCATGTACTATAACCAGATCACTTGCACGCAAGTGTCCTCGAAGAATAAGTCGATAACATGTGCTCTCAAGAGCGAGATGTTACAAATCACTATGTCGTAAGATCCTAAGATTGTGACATATAGGTTGATCTTCATTACAAAATATCCCAAGTTAATGTGACAGTCCGTAACCTTTCCTCCAATCTTTTGTTTGGGACCTGAAGCCATTTCTATGTATCTAAACTCGTCTTGCTCGACTGCCTTTACCTTAATTCTCTTTAGCACTGCACTAGAAATAAATCTCTTTGTAGCACCTGGATCTATCAAAATACTAAAAGTTTGGTCGGAGATTGTACCTGACATCTCGAGCACAGTGGACTAGTGCTCGACCTAGCGGTTATTCACTGCTACATGAATCTTGTGGGCCTTGCCCAAATCTCCAACTGTACTGTGTCATGTTGATCCAGCCATTATGGCCTTCTCAATCGGGCAGTCTCGCTGGTAATGTGGAACTCCACATGTCCAACATCTGGTCTTCGGTTCAGTACTCATGGTCCCCAAAGTAGAAGTTGTTGTCCTACCAGTCTGAGATCCTAGTCTGTTCTATTGAACATGCCTAAACTGATGTTGTTGTGGGCGATGTTGTTGTTGATGCCGTGGTCCCCTATAGGGAGCCCTATGCTAAGGAGTCAATCATCGTGGTGTCATGAACATGGGTCCTCTCAACGTATCTCGATAACCTGATGTTTGTCTGGATGGTGTCTGATGTTGTTGCACTTCTGATGTCATATGTCAAGTTGGTCTTGAAGGAGTCCTGTCCTGGCCCCCGCTGGTCATCTCTTCCTCGGCTATGAGGGCCTTCTGGATTGCATCGTGCAATTTCTGAGGCATTAGGATCATCACCTTCACACAAATGTTGAAGTTAAGGCTGAACACAAACTTGTTGACCCTTACCTTCTCTATGTTCATATGTGGAGCTTACCGAAGTAGCTCCATAAATCTGGCCTCATACTTCGACACCATACGACCACCTTGTCATAAGGCATTGAACTCATTGAGCTGGCGCTCAATGAATTACTATGACAAATACCTCTCCCGGAACCGTTCCTCGAACAGTTCCCATGACACGTCTTCGACGACCATGTCAGTTGAGGTAGGAGCATCTTCCACCATTGAAAAGCACTCCACTTCAGTTGAAAGACCACCATGCGGACTTTCATGTTGGAGGTATAGTCACGAAGTACAAAACACATCTCCATGTTTTCCAACCATGCCTTGGCGGCTCAACCATCCATGGCACCCATGAACTCGGGTAACTTCACCTTCTCAAGTTCTTTGTGAATGCTACCACTGCCAACTGAATTGCGCTGTGAACCCTCATTGGGTATAGGCTCCCTAGACTCATCTCTATCTAGTCAGTTAATCAAGGCCGCTGAAATCCTCTGAAAGGACCTCATCAAACCAACCACATCTCCCACAACAACCTGTTCCTGCTCATGGACTTGTTCTTTTCCTTGGGGGTTAGACCCCTCTAGTGTGGATGTTACTAGAGGCGTCACATCTCTTCCCCTAGCACCACGTCATCTACCTCCATGGTGTCCTCTAACCATGATTACCTACTGATACAAAAAGGATCCAGAGAAGATTAAGAACAACTCACAACTCACAGAAGCAACTAAGGATGCTCAAAATGGCCTCAGTAGACAGAGAAAGGGCAAAAATTCAAAGTTCTCAAAACTTGGTGAAAATGAAATCACCGCGAAGAGAGCGTCGCAATGTTTCCAATGGTGCAAATGGATCATTAAACGGAGTTATGTATCGAAAGATATTCGTGGTCAAAGTTTGGTCAACCTAGCCCAGACAACAGGGGATGAGTCAGCATCCGTACTGTTGACGTTAGCATCAGTACGGATGATGTCAACATCTGTACAACATATGTGGCATGAGAAGGAGGTGACACGTTTCATGATGATGTCATCATGGTGATGTGGCAACACCAAAGGGTGCCACATGTCACCCATATTTGGCATTTCTGAGTCATTCTGTGGACCAGTAGGATTGCGCCGCATGGTAGTCTATACAGTGACATGGTGCTGATGTGGCAGGCTGAGTTGGTAGCTAAAGTGACATCCGTATAGTGACATGGTAGGATGATGGCAATGGTTGACGTCGTCCAATAGGTGATTTCCACATGGCCCAATCATGGTTGCCACGTGGCAGTGGGAAAATGTCCAATGACAACCTGTGATAAAAAATTCAAAAAACAATTAGATTAGGTGGGTCCGCCAAATCTGGAAACTGACCAACAGATAGAACCATCGCCAAAGTAGCAGAACAACATATATTCAAATATATATATAAGTTGCAACAGTCAAGCCAAAAGGGGAGGCCTGTGGGCTTGACCCTGAGACCTTCCCCCATTAGAATGCCTTAATATATGCGCCATAACCAATGGACCAATGGCCCCACATTGTAAACAACGCCTCTTTTATTATTTAAAAATTGCATCCGCCTAGAGCTAGGGGGAAGGCGCACGTGGGTACGGTCGGGCATGCAGTGTGAGGAAAAGTACTCGACATTTATTGTAGGTTGCAGGGCACATAAACCAAGACAAAATTCTTCTTGGGCCTGGCAGTGTCAGAGTCAGATCAAAGTGTGGAGACAATCATTTTTGGGTAATTCAACGCCACAAATTCAGTGGTGATGTCTGTTTTCTGATCTGAGCAAAACTTTTGCATCTTGATTTCAGAATGAGGTATACTTATGTATTTTGTCAAATTCTTTTGTTGAGTTAATAAAAAAGGCCTACCCATTTGAGAGTAGGACTCGGAGACGTAGTCCACCAGGGATGAACTCCGTTATCAAGTTTTTGTATTCATATTTGATGCTTATGTCTCTTCATTATTGAGTTTTTCCTTCTTTAATGGTGCGTTTTAATTTATGCTCATTTAATGCAATTCTTTGAGTCACTCGATGAAAATATCTCAGATCATGTTGGTATCAGAGCAGTCGTCTTTGACTTGAATTGTTGAGTGTGAATTCTTACTAGGGCCAAGCATAAGCAGGGTGAAGGAACTCTTAATACTTTCAATCCCGAAGGAAAAAAATGGCAGAAGAGGACAAGTGCAATGAATGGGAGAAAAACTTCCATATGGTATTTTATCGCATGTCAGAAATGGTCGAACGAATGTATGGAGACTACAAGAAGAGGATGAAGAAGAAAGGGAAGAAAAAGGAAGCACAAGTTGATGATGGTGCTTCATTAAATCAAGGGGATGGAGAAGATCCTCCTCAGCCTCCATGTTCACCATCAAGTTTTAGTTCTTCTTCCTTTGAGCATTCTCATCATTCTCATCATTCTAGCCATAAAGCCTCTTTTAAGAAACCATTATTAAAGCTTGAAGTAAAATTTGCTTTACCTATGTTTAATGGAGATGCTAGTCCTGAAAAGCTAGATAATTGGATCTGACATGTTGAAGTATATTGTCATGTTCAACATATTGATGAAGAGGAAGTTAAAGTGCAATTGGCTTCTCTTCGGTTGGAAGGCACCACTCTCGTATGGTGGGAGAGCAAGCTTCAGGACATAAGTAAGTGTGATAATCTTCTTTCCTCATGGTCAGAGTTTAAATCAGCGATAAGGAAGCAATTTTATCCATTGGGTTATTTACATAAGGCAATGATGGAATGGTAAACTTTAAGACAAAGTAAAGGTCAAACTGTACAAAGTTTGACAGAAGAATTTAGAAAGAAATCTCTTTCATTAAACATTCATTTGGATTCTTATGAAACTTTAATGAAGTATGTTAGCGCACTTCATAGTTATATTCATCGTACTTTGCTCTTATTTAACCCCACCAGTCTTGATGAAGTTTGTGTGCAAGCCACTCACCTTGAGAACAGGGGAAAACATGTTCAAGAAGATCCCACAAATAAACCTTCCAATCTTTCACATAAGCCATTTAAGAAGTTTAAAAGGAAGGACAAGAAGACCTCCACACTAAAGAGAGAAGGAGGAAAGACATCTTGCACTCATTGCAAGAAAAGTGGTCACAATGATAAACATTGTTGGAAACTACATCCAGAGAAGAGATCGAAACAGTTTAGTGGAAAGGGGAAGACAAAAACCGTTGCTACAGTGAAACAAGATCTTGGATCCGATTCAGGAGACGAAGGAAAGATCACAACGGTTGGAGTACAAGGTAAAGATTCCCTTCATGCTAGTTCAAATTCCAATAACGAATCTCATGATGATGAGCGAAATAGGAATGAATTATTTCACATAAGAGTTGTATCTAAACACGCTAAGATAGATACATTATTTGATCTGTGTTGCCAAGTAAACTTAATATATGAAGCACTTGGAAAAAATATGGGCCTTGAAAAGAAACCACATCCAAAGTCTTATCCTCTTGGTTGGGTATGTGATAAAGAAAAACTTAATGTCACCAAACAATGTAGGGTTAGATTTTCTATTGCTTCAAAGTTGATTGATGAAGTGGAATTGGATGTTGTATCACTTGATATATGTGGCATAGTGTTGGGGAGTCCTTATATTTATGATAGAAAAACAGTCTTCTTTCATCATGAGAATAAATACCACCTTACTAAAGGGGGAGTGGATTATATTGTTAGAGCTCACCGCATGAGGGTAAGCACAACACTTGTTAGTGCAGGACAAATGGAGAGACTCATAAACACTAATAAGAGATATGTACTCATGTTCGTAAGGGAGAAAGTTGTTGGAACATCCGACGCTTTCCAAGGATGTGATCCTTCTCATAAGAAATAATTAATTGATATTGTTTCTAAGTATAATGATATTTTCCAGGAACCAGATGGATTACCTCCTAAGAGGGAAATCCAACATGAGATACATCTTCAGCAGGATTATCATCTTCCTAATGTGGGCATGTACATGATGTCGGTTGTAGAGATGACAAAGATCAAGAAGTAGGTACAAGGCTTATTGGATCAAGGGGTCATCAGGCCCAGTTCATCTCCTTGTGGTTCTCCGATCTTGATGGTGCCAAAGAAAGATGTCACATGGTGATTTTTTGTCGATTACCGGGCCTTAAATAAAATCACGGTGAAAAATCGATACTCTCTTCCTCATATATATGATTTACTTGATCAGTTAAAGAATGTTGTTTATTTCACTAAGTTGGATTTGCACAGTGGATACCATCAAGTCAGGGTTGCAGAACATGATGCATGTAAGACTTTCTTTAAAACCAAACAGGGATTGTTTGAGTGGTTAGTTATGTTGTTTGGGCTTTGTAATTCTCTGGCAACCTTCATGCGTGTGATGAATGATGTATTCAGGCCTTTTGTAGATGATTTTGTGATTATATATTTAGACGACATTATTATTTTTAGTAGGACTTGGGATGAACATGTGAGGCATGCAAGGAAAGTATTGGATACTTTGCAAAGGCAAAAGTTGTATGTAAAATTGTCCAAATGTGAATTTGGCAAGACTGCACTTGTGTACTTAGGTCACATTGTAGGAGGAGGACAATTAAAAATTGATCCTTCCAAGATTGATGTAATTGTAAATTGGCCTGAGCCCAAAAGTGTAACCGAGATACAGAGATTCTTAGGTGTAGTCCGGTACTGGAGGAAGTTCATTGTAAAATTATCCTTTATAACAGCTCCTTTGCATGCCTTAACCAGTGTGAAGAACACTTTTCAGTGGGGAGGAAAGAAACAAAAATATTTCGACACTTTGAAGGAAAAGATCAGTACTGCACCAGTATTAGCATTGACAAATCTTCAACAACCCTTTGAGATCAAGATAGATGCCACCGGATATGCCATGGGTGCAATATTGATGCAACATTGTAAGCCTATCTGTTACCGCTCTTAAACTTTTAACCAAGTTGTTATTAACTATCCTAGATATGATAAAGAGTTGTATGCATTAGTTCAAAGCGTAAAGAAATGGAAGAACTACTTGTTAGGGAAATAAACAATCATAGATACAGATCACCAACCCTTACAATATCTCCAAGCACAAACCAAACTGCAACAATCTCGACATTACAGCTGGATGGGTTTCCTACAACAATTTCATTTGGTAATCAAGTACAAAAAGGGTATAAGTAACAGTGTAGTAGATATGATTTCTAGGCCTCCTATTGTTGCTTCTATTATTTTGAAGAATACCTCTTTATCTCATGATAGCTATGTGGAAAAATATGCCATTGATGAAGATTTTAAAGAAGTATATGAGAAGCTAACCCATGGTGCACAGGTAGGGAACTATTGTCTACAGGGAAAACTACTCTACCATCTTGGAAAGCTATGTATTCCTACAAGTGAACGAGTCCAAGTAATACGAGAAGCTCACACTTCTCTTTTGTCTGGGAATTTTGGGGTAGGAAAAACTATGGCTCATTTGCAGAGGTTTTGTTATTGGCCTCAAATGAAATCAATTGTAACTAAATATGTAAAGGGGTGTGTGATGTGTTCTACTTGTAAGCCCACTAATAGAAAATTGGGGCTAAACTCACCACTACATGTTCCATCCCATCCATGGGAAAGTATCTCCATGGATTTTGTAGGGGGTTTTCCAATGTCAAAAGGGGGTCATGACTACTTGTATGTTGTAGTGGAGAGGTTCAACAAGATGTGTATCTTGATGCCATGTAAAAATCAGATCACTGCTGAGAAAACTGATAATATCTTCTTTTAGTATGTTTGGGTTCACTTTGGGTTACCCACATCCATTATCTCAGATCAAGATACTTGATTCCTTGGGGATTTTTGGACAAGTTTGTGGAGAATGATGGACACCAAATTGAAGAGGAGCACTACTTTCCATCCACAGACTAACAGAGAGACAGACGTTGTAAAACGAACAGTGGTATTTTTATTCGAGGCTACTGCAGAAAGCATCCCAAGTTATGGGATGAACAGATACCCTATGTACATCATGCTTACAACCGAGCCTTACATTCCTCCACTCATTATTTTCTTTTTGAGACATATTTTGGGTACTTACCTAAGGTTCCTTTGGACTTGATGTATGGGAGATATGTCGATTCAAATGAAGAAAGAATAGAGGACAGAGCTTCACATCAGTAAGGAGAGATCGAAGGGTGAAGGAAAGAAACACAAGCCCATTCGTTATGGACCCTTCACTATTTTGGAGAAAAGTGGTACCGATTCCTTTCATTTGGATCTTCCACCTTATATGCAGATTTACTCAGTTATAAATGTAGAGAATTTGAAACTTTTTGAGCCTCTCATGATCATGGATTGGGACGAGGAAGTTTCAATACCTTCAGTTGATGAGTTTGATCCTGACTACTTGGATGAGTTAATGAAAGATATCATTCTGGATAGAAGGACGAGGAATTCACGTAGGGGTGATGTTGATTATCTTCGAGTAGGCTTAAATGGTACACATCCAAGCAAGAAAAAGTGGATTGAGAAGGACAAGGTGAGGGAACTCTTCCCTCACTTATCTGTTGATTGATAAAATCTTTTGGTGGTCCAAAAATATCTCAGTGGGAAGGAGTGATCCAAAAAGGATCCAAAGAAGACTAAGAACAACTCAGAACTCACAGAAGCAACTAAGGACACTCAGAATGGCCTCAGCAGACACAGAAAGTGAAAAAATTCAAAGTTCTCAAAACTCAGTGAAAATGGCATCATCGTGAAGAGCATGTCGCAGTATTTCCAACGGTGCAAACGACTCATCAAACAAAGTTATGGATCAAAATATATTCATAGTCAAAGTTTGGTCAACCTAGCCCAGTCAGCAGGGGGATGAGTCAGCATCCGTACTGCTAACGTCAACATCACTAAGGATGACGCCAACATCTGTACAACATACGTGGCATGAGCAGGAGGTGACATGTGTCATGCTGACGTCAGCATGGTGACGTGGCAACACCATAGGCTACCACATGTCGCCCATATTTGGCATTTCTGGGTCATTCTGTAGACCAGTAGGATTGCACCACATGATAGTCTGTACAGTCCGTATAGTGATGTGGCGCTAACGTGGCAGGATAACGTGGTAGGTTGAGTTGGTAGCTGAAGTGACATCCGTACAGTGTCATGGCAGGATGACGACAGTGGTTGACGTGGTCCAATAGGTGGTTTCCACATGGCCCAGTCATGGACTGCCACGTGGTAGTGGGAAAATGCCCAATGACAACCCGTGATCACAAATTAAAAAAAAAATAGATTTGGCGAGTCCACCAAATCTGAAACCGACCAATGGATAGAACCATCGCCAAAGTAGTGGAACGACATATATTCAAATATATATATAAGTTGCAATAGTCAAGCCAAAAGGGGAGGCCCGCGAGCTTGACCCCGGGACCTCCCCCCATTATAACACCTTAATATATGTGGCATAACCAACGGGCCAACGACCCCACATTGTAAACAATGCCTCTTTTTTTATTTAAAAATTGCATCCGCCCAGAGCTAGGGGGAAGGCGCGCGTGGATACGGTTGGGTATGCAATTCGAGGAAAAGTACTCAACATTTATTGCAAGTTGTAGGGCACGAAAACTGAGACAAAATTCTTCTTGGGCCTGGGAGAGCCAGAGTCAGATTGAAGCGTGGTGATAGTCGTTTTTGGGTAATTCGACGCTACGAATTCAATGTTGTTGTTTGTTTTATGATTTGAGCAAAACTTTTGTAGCTTGATTTTAGAATGAGGTAAACTTATGTATTTTTCCAAATTCTTTTGTTGAATTAATAAAAAAGGCCTAGCCATTTGAGAGCAGGACCTAGAGACATAGTCCACCAGGGACGAACTCCATTATCAAGTTTTTGTGTTTAGATTTGATGCTTATGTCTCTTCATTATTGAGGTTTTCCTTCTTTAATGGTGCACTTTAATTTATGCTCATTTAATGCAATTTTTTATAAGTCACTCGATGAAAAAATCCTGGATCACCTCCATGGACAAATTTCAATTTTAATTAGCAATATTGTTTTAATCATAAGTTTAACAAATAGGAAGACATAATGGTCCACATTCTTAGGGTTGAACCCGCTCTGATACCATATGTAACGTCCCCTCCATTATGAAAACATAAAAGAGTAAAAAATAGGTATATATATATATATATATATATATATATATATAAACAAACAACTTTACGACAAGTGATAAGCGTCATAACATACATTAATATCTATTAATCAACTCTTCTCAACCAATCTAAAAACAACATTACTAAAGTTCCAATCAACTAGATCACACAAATATAACATGAAGAAACTACCCGCCCAACCCATCCTGCATGGTTAGGACCTCCAAGACACATAAGAAACACTCAATTCTAGGATTCATCCGATTGATTTTGACCATTTAAAGTCTCGGGACTGGCGACTGTTATGAGGAACAAGGAGGTATCTAAACCCCTTAACTGACTTTTATTCTAAACATCACGACTAGATTCTAATAGTAAGGCATGGAATCACATGTCATTAATCTTGTCAATAAATAGCATGTACACAATAACGCTACATCTACACAAGGGGGAACAAGGACAATAAGTTAATAATTGCATCATTTCTATGCTATTTTAGAACTTTTAACTCGTAGCGCAACACAATAAACAAGTATCATAAGCATCTATCATTTTCATGAATGTGCAAGAATAATTTACCATACTTAATCAACTTCAAGAAATAATTAAGTGCAAATGGGTATGAGGATATTACATAAGGTTAGATAAGAACCGCATGAGTACAAACTCAGTGTCAGGTAGAGATCTATTTATAATTATCATTAATAACTTGCCAAGTCAATTTTATTTGACGTCAGACATCACTTATCAAGCGATATAACTTCCACAATAAATACAACCCTTAAGTAACTCAACCATCTATCTTAATAATGCGATATATCTTAGTTAACATTAAATAAGGATTCCATGCTATCTTACCAATCTTTTGATAAGAATTAAAAGAGACCTATCTCCTCTTAAACAATATAGAAACACATGTACTAACTTACAATCTAATTTAAAAGAGCTAAATCTATTTTAAAGCCATATATAAGTACGTAATTACTATCTTATAATTCTAATTTAATTTAAAAAAGAACAAATCTATTAAATCCATATATATGAACTCAATACTTTAATTCCAAATTTAAATTTTGAAGGAAAGACCAAACTTCTTTTTAAAACATTACATGAGAACTCAAGGCTACCTTACTTGCATACCCATTTAACAAAAAGGTCAACAAATAAAGAATATTTTAAAAGAATCTCACCCTCCTTCATATTTATATACAAGACTATAGGAAGCTTACTTCATGGCAATAATCAAACAAGATTTTTGTTTCATTTTATTAGCTTCTTCAACATCTTATACAAAAGTCTATAAGTTTTCAATTCCAAATAGGAAATTGGTAAATGTAACATGCTAAGTATTACTTCTCTAAGGTGAGAAAACTTTAACAATTCAATCTTAAAAAGGATAGATGAGATATCCAAGGGCTATCTTGTGTATCCATGAGAACTGAAGACGAAGGGAACTCATTCCACATCATACGCTTAAGGTAGAATTGAAATCTACTCTATAAAACATTATGCCTTAAGGGAATTTAACATCAATTTAAATCAGAGACTGCCCAGGGTAGAGGAACTCTATTTACGCTTAGACTCCAAGAAAAATACTCGGACAACTACCTTCTATAACCATACAAAGGAAATTAAAGAGGATCACCATTAAACAATGCATAAGGCTTTAAATTCAACACACAGCGAATTTATGACTTCAAGGGTGGTTAAGCCCTTAAGGGGAGATAGTCGCAACACATGCCTACGCACGAGGAAACGAGGGAGATTCCACGAGGACGAATTCCCTCCCAAATCCGGATTATACTCCACTAACTCGCTAAATTCCAGTCATCCGAAATTAAGTGAATAAATTCCTGGCAGCCATTGTTCCTTGAGAATTGAAATGACAACAATTCTCAAGGAACAATGGCTGCGAGTAGCGGCTAAAAAGTTAGCATTTGATACATGTCTATATATCCTGGCAGCCATTGTTCCTTGAGAATTGAAATGACAACAACCTCAGAAATTTACTTCTAGATTATATAGAAACCATCGAAAGAAAACTCGCCAATTCGATGTCAAATTATACTATACAGTAACAACAACTTCTAAAATTTAACATAGAGAATCTGAAGTTGTTCTTCTGTGATGGTGCTCTTTCCGGTTTCCCGCTTGCTAACCATCGAGATTTCACCAATACCTTCCAGCCAACGCTAGGGGTACTCTTCTTCTCCTTATCCCCGAGCCGCAAAGGGGCCATGCACACAAAACCAAAAATCCTCTAGCTCCAAGCTTGCCTCGCAAGGTAGAGCCACCACTCTCTCTCAAGCAAGGTATCCCAACTCTCACAAGTAAAGCCAGTCAAAAATAATTCGGCAGCATAAATTTACTCCTTTCATCCCCTTTCCCATCTAGACTATTTTCTTTATAGGAGTTTCCTCACTAACACATCCCCACTTGCACAATTAATTACATATTTTATTTTAATTTAAAAGTCAATTTCCCTTACAATTCTCAAATGAGCTCCTTAAATCGCTCCTAGTTCTCTTTATTCCCATATTTGTATTTAATGACTAACGCCTTACTAAATATTAGTTAGAATTAAAATAAGAGTATTTTCCTAGTTAAACTAGTGTTAGTTAAACTCTAGATACTATTCTATGTGTATACCTATTCTCTCATGCTTTATTCCTTTCTTATTTTAAAATTCTATTTTGGTATTTTCTTGCACACATGTATTAAATCGAATCTTTAGATTTGTTTAACTTTTCTTAATTCTTAAATTGATTCACTCATTCCTTTTTAATTTAATTAATAATTTTGTTTAGCCTCCTTACAAAAACTTGGACTTAGGCTAAATTTTAGAATAGACGTAGACTTTTATGGGGATTTATAATTAATAAAATTACTCATTAATTAATTATTTTAAATCTGAGAATGTCAAATCAATTTATTGTTTTCTAGACCACCTAAATTCGTTGACTCAAGTTTCTTTTTAAATTACGCAATGTGCCCTTCAAGACGCACTCCCGTGCTCCAAGGGTGCCACTCACCTTTTGATTGGTTTTGGTAGTTGTCCAACTCTTGGAGTCAACACTCCATTCAAGCAACCCTGTGAGAGACTAAGGACTTTTAAGGAGTAAAGACTCTGGCTTATTCCGTGCCCCTTAGAATCTTCATGAACAACTGTATCAGTCTGCCCTCTCGACATCGTGGACCTCTCAAACTAGGTAATCGTTAACCTATAATTCGAGCCACGTCAGGAGTGCTAGTAAGTTGTGACAGGGACGTTACCACACCTCTCTCTCAATATCTGGTTTTTGTGCATGGCCCCTCTACTCGTTATGTGAGTCAGATTAGCAAGCATTCGTCAGCCTGCATCCATTGACAAAACACTGTCACTGATCCATATACATAACCATACTAAATCAATCACATGACACATGTGTAAAAATGAAATGCTCAAACAAAACACAATCTACTCATTGACTCAATCTAGAGCCCAAGGAGGTCCATTAATGCCAACAGCATCCACAATCTAGTACGTGTCTTGCACACTAATGTAAAGTCATCAATAGCATTTGTCAATACATATATAACAAATGACAATAAATCACAACCATCAACATCATCATAAAAATCCATAATCAAAACAAATAATCATGTACTATAACCAGATCACATG
Organism: Picea engelmannii; assembly: GCA_009831015.1. NCBI lineage: Eukaryota > Viridiplantae > Streptophyta > Pinopsida > Pinales > Pinaceae > Picea > Picea engelmannii. The sequence goes on from ML788411.1 coordinate 499,152, forward strand.
CACTCAAGTGTCCTCAAATAATAAATTG
>ML788412.1:0-19251 GCA_009831015.1 Picea engelmannii
CTTGCAGCTTTGCAATTCAACCATGAGACTCCTCACAGTCTCAGCTAGGTCTGGAGGGGTTCCTATTGCTCTTCTTTCGTCAGACTCTTCGTCTCTGTTGTGGGAGCCTTCTCCCACCTCTTGGTGAGTCACCATACTCTGCGCCTGTAGATTCCCGCGGTTGATCATCCGCTCGAGTGAAAAGACAAACGCTGGTTATTAGTCAAGAGTTAAATTCATTTTTTATAATTTGCGCATAATTTCATAACTCTTTCACATGCATACACAATCGGGGTTCTCATTTTCCAAGTTTTTAATCCTGGACCAGCGAGTCAAGTTAGGGGGTTACTCCTCATAGGAGTGCTTCGAACGGAGTTTATGCACAACTTGTGCATAAGCCCAATCAGGCTGAGTGTTGTAACCATGCTCTGATACCACTTTGTAACATATCCACTACCTAAAAGAAAAAAATTTCGTTGAGTTCTCAATGAAAATCCTCGAAGCTTGCATCAACGAAATGCCAACCCTGAGCAACGGGTCTTTCATTCACCTATACGGCTCTCTACACCTAACCATGGTCTTTCCCTCATGACAATTTCAGGTTTTCGGGGTTTTGTCCTTTCTAATGTCGAGGGTTCCTATGCCCTCGATTCTCCGATCTCCGATGAGCACTCTTCCGGCCTTAGCCTCTCCGGGCTATGCCATCTGGTCCATATGACCGCTCTCATAAGAACGCAGCCTTATCCTTCTTTCAGGGTTTGGACTTCAAATTCCCGATGCGCTCCAATTCCCGCTAGCCCTCCAGGCTAAGCTTTTGGTCCACATGACCTCTATCTCACAAGACCACAACCTTGTCCCCCATCGGGGTTTCAGACTTTCCAATGTCGAAATGCAAACGTCCCCAGGACTCGCGATTCCTCAAATCTCGATTTCCCGCTATGCTGACAGTTGGCTCCCAGTCATCGGGGTTTCGAGCTTCATGATTCCAAAATGCATAAACAAATTGTCACCAGGATTCCCGATATCCCGATGACCCAAACGCCGATCAACAAACTCTTGTCGGGACTTTCCCCGACGACGCCGATTGCTGCCACGCGTCCTCTTCTGATAGACAGTCCTGATTTCTCCGGGATTTCGAGACTTGTGATGTCCCAATTATCATGGCCTTGGGAACTCCGATTTCCTAATGCCGAATATCCCGACTCCCGATAGTAAACCTCGATCTTCACCAGGTGTACCCTCAAATGGATGGTCCAGATCTTCCCGGCGTTTCGAGACTTGAAGTGTCTCGATTTTCTTGTCCTTGAGAATCCCTATATGCTGATGGCTGGACTTCCGATGGTAATTGGACCAAGATATAACAGTCTAGATCCGTTCTTCCTGCGCACCCTCCAGTGACTAAACTCCGAACATCTTACCCCGATCCAACGACCGATGGGATTTCTGAATGAGATCCAACGACTGTCAATCTCCCCCTTCTATATGCTTAACTTGGTACCCCCCGGACGTAGAAACCAACGGTCCAGGTCTCCTTCTCCAGCCGATCTGACGGCTCAGGTCTATCCCACCTCGCACATTTCTTCCACTACTTCGTGGATGTGGAAAGATCAACGGTCCAAATGTTCTCATGGACCTTGGGGGACCTACGATCCCGATTTCCTCGCTATTCACGAAGATAGAGGGGTAAAGGAGCAAGAGGTGTAACGCTCTTACTACTCCCGTCAATCTGATGGTCGTGAATGACCATGGGTCTTCCGACAGGATCTCATCCGTCGAATCATTACTTATCCCTACGCTGCTACTTCAGAATTTTAAGAGGGTCATTCCTCCTCGTACAGGGTTATTAAGACTTGCGCGTTCAAGTCCTTTTTTTGGGTTCTTAGTGAACCTTTCTAAGGAGGGAAAGTCTATGTGACGAGATCTATTCCGGGGCATCCCTGGAGACGGTTAAGGGGAAACATACTCCCGAGGATGGACTGGAAGTCTGATTTGTTTCGACTCATGCATAATTAAATTCATTTATCAACATAAGCCATGAATGGTCTTTCTGTTATAAGCATATATCTAACATTTCTTATCAAAACACTGCAAAGACATTCTTATACTGTAATTGTTCACAATTTCACAGTTTATGAGCATATATGTCAGCATATGAATTTCAAGATGCAATATGAAAAAAATACTTATCAAAAATAACTTCAGAAGTGAGTACGACTGCTGAGAGGGGTGCTCGTTTCCACCCAACCGTAGGCGTAGCGACTCCTAGCAGATTTACCACTAGCCACCCCTGAGCTGAGACCACGATCCTGTGAGACTGCGTCTCTCTGTCTGCTAGTGACCAGGAGCGAAGGTTGCAATCCTCCCTCTCTGCTATCACTCACTCTGCGTAAAAATGCCAGAGTTCCCCTCGCGTCTGCCCTCTGCAATCGCTTCTTCCCCACGCCTTATCCTCTTGCGAGGTTACGTGTGGAGCGATTACCCTCGCGCTAATCAGGCTTGACGGCTCTACGGATAGGTGGTTCACCTCCCCATCCCTCATTAAGCCATCAACCTGCCAGCCTGCAAGGTATTAAATTCAGGGCCAGCGAGCCGCTTTTGGTTCTCTGGGCCAGTGGAGTCCAAATACGGTGTTAATTCTCGGTGGAAGTTAACGCCACCTTTCCAGGTGCCCTCCACCGCCATCATGGTCTCTTTTTTTGCACATCCCCTCTCATCCGTCCTGTAATAAATTCAAAATATTTTTCACATTCATTGACCTCTTCCTCAAGGTCCATTTACATCACATATTCAGATTTATGAGTTTGCCATAGTTCTTGGCCAGTCCAGTTATATTTACAAGCTGGGGGAAACAGGGTGTTACATCGGAGGTTTCGAATAAATGCTGCTCCATTTTCCTCCGTAATGACCACCTGTTGTGTAAGTCATCAACGTTGGAGATCGCTTGTTGTCAGTTGACATTTCCACTTACACTATCCTTCCACTATAGTAGATCGACAATAAGGAATTCTCTCGAAGTGATATTTCATATCAAATGTCTCGTGTCCACTTCGGGACTACGACATTTGGTACTTCGGGACTTTGGTTAAGTGCTAATGGTATATTTCCTGAAGAAAAAATCCCGGAGTGACGTAGGTTTCTTACGTCACTTGCTGATGTGTCTCGAGCCGAGTAGCTGCCACGTGTCACTCTGATTCGTGATTTGCATGTACCTTAAATGCCGATTCAGATTGACACTTGTTTTTCTCTGACTATGCCACGTGTCCTTGCTGACGTGGTCTGTTAACGTAGATCTTCTGATGTGACACATGTTCTTCTCCTAGATCTAACGGTTGTCCTGAATTTTGAACTGTATCTCAAATCAACGGCTGAGAGCGACTTCGGACCTTCATCCTTCGGGACTTTTGACATTCGTTCGTGGTAAAACTCCCGAAGCAATTCTCCCGGAGTGATGTAAATTTCTAATGTCACTTGTTGACATGGCATGAGTCAATTTCCTCGTGGCATTTGTCATCATTTGATTATTTCATGTGTCTTTTCCGACATAGTCTTCCTCCCGTCCTTGCAGATGAGGTTCACTGATGTGGATTTCCCACACGTCCTTGCTGATGTGGATCTCCCACATGTCCTTGCTGGCATGGTCTGTTGATCAACAAACCTGCTCCAACGATCCTCTTTATGTCCTCCAAATCCGACGGTCCTTATTCACTTCGGATTTTCGGGCTCCAGGTATTTCAAATCTCAAACTGACGGAGTGTAGGTTCCTCACATCTTTAGACCTGAACTGAAGGATGTTCGTTTGATCATGATCTTAGATTGACGACTCGATCTGTCTGTAGTGTTTCTCTTCTGTCTTATCTTGCCCTTCCACTTAGAATGATCCAACAACTGACGAAAGTTCGCATGAATGAGATCCCAGATTTTACCTCGCTTATCCTATCCTTCCACTCAAAAATGATTCGACAGCTTGAAGAGAACTCAGGTTTGATCTGATGGTTGATGGGTATTTGGATAGTCAAACTCTCAACCTTTTTACCTCGCTTATATTTTCCTTTCACTTAAAATGTGATCCAACGGACGTGAATATTCTTGAAGCATATCCAGGATCGAGGATGATTGTCGAACCACAACTTGCAAGTGATTTAACTCGTCACCCAAACTCTGCAATTGGAAGTTGTACGTTGTTGGTGAGTTAACCACAATCGTCGATCTTTGAAGCCATAAGATCAGACGATCCTGACTAATTGTGGGATTGAAACTAGCACGATATTTAATTCTCCTTTCGATCTCCGCAATTCATCCCTGCCATTGATCTCGTGATTGCGCATCCAACGATCACGATTTAATTTGGCTTAATGTCATTGTTTTTTTGGATCAACTGTAGTCATAGATCTTTGAAGCTATAATATCTGATGATCTAGTCCAATTGCGGGATTGGGATTAACGAGTCTTTTAATTCTCCTTCCGATCTCTGCAATTTATCCCTGCTGTTGATCTGGCTTGCAGATCCGACGGTCATGATCCTCCAACGATCCTCAATTCCACGGTCACTCATATGACCGTCATCCGTTTTATGAGACGATCAACACTGTTAATTCCTTGATCGGATGGTTGCTGAGTCTTCTCACCTTTTCGTGTGCATTGGTCGAATTCTCAAGGTTTCCATCGATCCATACTTCTGCAAAGTGCTTCTTCCTTCAGAGCATTGATCTTCATTCGCTAACCTTCTTGAGATTTTATCATAGGAACATTGTTGATTCTATTGTGATCAACAATAATCACGAATTGCTTCAGCCTATCTCTGCATTTGCTAACGTACTGTGTTTTCCCTTATGAGCTTTTGATCTTCATACTGTACGCTCCTCTTGAGCTTGCGTTGTCGATCTCTTCATATTTTTTGACATCTTTTTCTAATTGATATATTGTTGACATCAATGAAAATCTCATCTCTAGTAGTTCATCATTAACAACATATCATCACATCAACTGTTGACATCAATGACAATATGTCCAACATGGAATACATTATGGTTCAAGAGGGACTTCTTTGTTTGTTGATTTCACTAATTTTAATTGGAGTGGTGATCCTAATGATCGAAACCCTATTGTAGGTTATGTTTTCAATCTTGGTTTCATATTTGTAAATTGAGCTTAGAAGAAGCACCATGTCTTTGAAATTTCTTCAACAAAAGAAGAGTATCGATCAAGAGCTAGTGCAAGTCAACAAGTCTTGTGGCTTTGACAGATCCTTTCATAGTTTGAATTATAATAATAGCATTCAACTACACTCTAGTGTAATAATCAAGGTGCTATTAAGCTTGTTAAATATCTAGCTCAACATCACTGCAACAAACACATTGTGATATACATGAGCTTCATCTGAAAAATTATTCCAGATTGCATTTTCAAAGTGTTCTATTGTTATATAGATGAACAAATTGTAGACATTTTCAAAAATATTCATTTTACGAAAAGGAACCCACTCATGTTCACTTGTCTCTAAAGGTTGAGCGACCTTTCAATGAGCTAAGTTCCAAATACAATAAACTTCACACCAGCCATAAGAAGGATGGACATGTATAAGTAGCCTTATGTAATAATAACAAGCATAGTGGACTTAGTCCACCTTACAGTGAATGGTTTCCACTATTCTTACTCTACAATGGAAGCTCACCTCTCCTAACCCCTACCCCTAAGAAATATACCAACAAGTTTTTAAATGTCCCTTTAGAATTTGAGTAACTAAAAGAGTTCTTTTCAATGCGAAGCCAAAATAGTCAAGTCAAAACTTCTAATCAATCAATGTTTTAATTAAAATTATGCAATGTGTGTGAGATTTAATGATAGAAGAATATTCTTCATCATGTCCACAAATTAAAGGCCAAGATTTAATGGGCAATCATTAGAGCTACTGAGATTATTCATTACCTTGCTTGCCACGTATAAGCTACAATGGAGTATGGTGGGCGAGAGTATAAGCAGAGTATGGTAGAATAAGCAGCAGATCCAGACGCAGGACGAGAACGAGATCATGATTATGATGCTAGAAAGGAAGATTATTTCGAGAACCAGCCAAAGTCCCAGACCCATAGCCACTCACAATACCAGTTAATCCAAGTCAAGTCAGGTAAGACCGGTTAAGTTTCTTTTTGTGCTTGCTCAGGCTTTGAAGCCAGGCATTTTGGCGGGTTGTCATCGCCTCTCGGCGTTAATCAGCCACAAGTTGAGTTAAGTGGCTGGTTAATAATACCACCATTGTTCATACCTAGTGTTTTAATAATAATTAATAATACCATTGTTCATACCCAGTATTTTAATTCCCGGATTTCTTTCTCTTTCTTTGTACGCTATTTACTATATCGTTATTAGCACTTCCATGAGCATAGTTATTATGATTTTACCTCCTCTTATTATGATTTTATTTGTCACGTATGAAAATTAGGCTATAGTGATCTGTGCTTTCTCATATGGAAACAATTGAATCCCTATAAATTGCTTAATTTGAATACTGTCATAGATACATACACACTGTCTATGAAACAGCTGCCCGTTAACTCCTAAACAAGCTAAAATTATACTCGGAGATTTTGCTACTAAGCCAAACTAAAACTACACTTGCAGAGATTGCCACCTCCACCACCCGGGCTCTTGCTTATTTAGTAGCATTCGCAAATATCAACACGAAAATAACAGGCGTCATCAGCCCATGTCTTAGATTTGCGTCATAGAGCTCCACACTCCTCTGTTCACTAGTGTGGAAATAGTGTAATAGGCAGTCCATTGACGGGATCAGGCATAGGATCCATGATCACTTTCTCGCTTGGATCCACCAGATTCCACTTGAAATTTTTCACAACATGATGCAGAAAAACAAGGATTCCAATTCGAGCAAACTCAATACCTGGGCACATACGCGGCCCGCCTCCAAATGGGACAAACGTGTAGGGAGGAGGCCCTGCTCCCTCGAATCTCGATGGATCGAATTCCTCTGGATTCTCGAAATACTCAGCCTTTTTGTGGGTCGTGTTCACAGTCCAATGGATCTGTAGATGCCCAACGAATGATAGTAAGCTAGTTTATTTTATAATCCTAATAAACATATGAAACAAAAACGATTTCATGCAGATGCTCACCTTCCATTCTTTAACGATTGTGAATCCGCCATATGTGAAATCTTTGATAGCCTTGCGAAAAGCTCCTTGAACAGGAGGCAACAGTCTCAGCGCTTCCTGAGCAGCTCTCCATGAATACTTCATTTTTTGGAGGTCCACCCACTCGAGAAGTCGTCCTGACTCCTTAGAACCTGCGATCTCCAGTTGCTCTGCAGATATCAAACAAAGCAAATTAATGAGCTTAACAAACAACATATTTGAACTTCAACGAGCATTTATATTACTTGGACGTACCTCTGAGTACTTGTTGGTAGCACTGAGGGTTCTCTGCCAAAAATTTAAGCAGCACTGTCAAAGTACAGCTGCTGGTGTCATGACCTGCAGATAAAAGCAGAAGGATGGTGTCTTTAATCTCGTCGTCTGTGAGAAACTCACCCTGCTCGTCAACATTACAGAGCAGGAAAGACAAGAGATCTTGCTCACGACAAGCCTTCCCCTCCTCCAACGCAATTTTTCTCTCATCAATGATCCCGCCAAGTTGTTCTCGAATGGCATTGGCTGCGTGTTTCGCTTTGTTATATCGCGTCCCGGGTAGATCTATGGGAATCTGCATTACTCCTTTCATCAGCACCGCAAAATGATGCGAAAACCTTGCTACTTTGTCCTGATCGTTTATACTAACGAACAAATCACAAACCAGGTTGAAAGTATAGCGTTTCACCAAAGGTAAAACCGTGACCTCATCTTTACCGATCCAGTGCTCTTCCAGATGATGTTTGGTCATCGAATCCACCCGTCCCACAAATTTCTGAAGGGCCTCAGGCCTCAGGAATGTCATCAGCATTCTCCTCAACCTCTTGGCATCGTCTGGAGTTCCAGTAAGGAGAGAACTTCCAAAGAGTTTTGCCAGCGAAGTAGGGCAAGAATTGACAACGAGTTTGTTCTCGTTGGCGAACAAGAATCGGTTGCCTTCGGGGCCGCAAAATACCACAGTCGGGTGGCCAAGGAGGAAAGTGGTGAATACATTTCCATATCTCTGTGTCCGACTGTCGAAGAATTGATGTGGACTACCCCTCTTCTGACATCGAAGGAACTCTACTGTCTCACCAATCAAAGGCCATCCGAAGGTGCCTGGTGGGATTCCTCGCGAAACCCTATTTCTGTGCCTGATGATGGCTGAAAAGAAAAAGAGAAATATAAAAAATAGAGTGAAGATGAGGGGTGGTTTGTCAAGTTGTTGGGCCTTCTGCACCACTGATGCAGCTGTGTTCCAGACCATCGACATAGCTTATGTAGAGATAATAGCTTCCTAAAGCTAATGCCTCACTCTTCCATGTCAAGATTATATACAAATCCTCGAGGCAATTGTGAAGCACCATGAACAATCTCCAACATGATGCTTCCGGGAAATTGTTTGAAGTATGCATGATCAAGTTTACTCATTACCAATTCACGATTGCGACATGGTTTCACTCATTTTCGGGCTAACAATCATTACACTGCTGCAAAGTTGATAATGTTTGTCCATTCTAAAGATGTAAAATTTCTGAAACGTTTGCTTCACGGCAATAACCAAGAGCAAACACGGCAATGACCCAGAACAGACACAATCTTATGAAATGGGATGATTTCAGTCGAAAAGTTTCTCCACCAACGAATTAAATTTGAAAGATATTGTGAATGTAAATGACTTATATACAAAGGATCTATGAAATGGCCCTGTGAAACTTTTGTTTCACGCCAAGAACAAACATGGCATGACCCAGGACGAATACAATTTTATGATATAAAATGATTTCAGTCGAAAAGGTTCTCCACCAACGAATTAAATTTGAAAGATATTGTGAATGTAAATGACTGATATACAATGGATCTATGAAGTGGCCCTCTGAGACGTTTGTTTCACGGCATTAACCAAGAACAAACACGGCAATGGCCGAGAACAAACACAAAATCATTTGGTGGAACATTACAATAAAAATATATGATTAGATTGTTTTTTCAGTACAAGCATTAAGAACGTCAGGATATTTACCCTTGGAGTGGGTTAACTCTGGATCAATCTTGAGTAAACTTTACTAAAGTAATTTTTTTTTTAGGTTTTTAGGTTTTTTTTTGGCTGTTTTCTTTTAAATTTTTAGTAAATTTAAAATTTTGATCGATTTTTTTAAAGTATTTAGGTTGGTTTAAAATGGTAAAAACTCCTAAAATAAAATTCTGAAATGCATATAACTTTAATTCACATGAAATTCAAACTACTCCTAAAAATCTGATCAAATTCATACCCATTATTTTTACCTAGAAAACGAAACTTGAAAGAAAAAATTAATGCCAAGCTAACCTACTCCTTTACCCTTAACTCATCCAGCATTTGGATGTTTTAAAACAGTGATTGTGTCACAAATTTGATATAAATAATTTGTGTCACGAAACTCGTACAGAATGCTTCCGGGAAATTGGCGGAACTGTGCATGTTGAATTCCTGCCCATTCATGATTGCGACATGGTTTCACCCCTTTTCGTGTCAACAATCATTACACGTCTGCATAGTTGATAATTTTGTCTATTCGAAACATTTAAAATTTGTTGAAACATTTTTTCCATGGCCAATGACTCAGATCAGAAAACACACCCTTATGATATAAGGCGATTTTAGTGAAAAAGCTTTTCCACCCACCAATTAAATTTGAAAGATATTGTTGAGGTGGCAGCGAGTGCAATCGATTATATTAGTAAACAAGAAGTGAGCTACTTTTCCATCAATTTTTATCATTGTGCGAGAAACAAGAGAGAAGTAGAGTTAATTTTTGAAGAGAGCATAACCAAATGAATACATAAGAATAACACATAGACAAATTTTTTATTGCTCAATGATCACAATAGATACATCTGCCTCATATTTATAGAGGCTATGGAAGACTCTAGAGTGTCGAGAGGGTTCTCGGAGTATCTGTTGATTGTCATGAGCTTTCTCGAAGTTGGTGGAAGCTTCGGGTTAGGTAGAAATTAACTTTTTCCAACACTCCCCCCTAATTTCTACCACTAATTACAACAATATTTTCAATACTCAATGCTTCTCTCAAATACTCAAATTGGTCTTGTACTCTTTGCAAGTTGCTTTTTGATCTGCAATGTCTCATCCTTAACAAATACATGTCTTGGTTAGGTTTTTATCTAAGTCATGTCATCATCTTCAATTTCTATCTTCATATGGTTGGGCTTCCTTCAATGTGCTACTTTATTACACAACAGACGCTCACTTGAGTTTCATCATTTTTGCTTCTTCTTTTGTACCTGCAAACAACTTGATCATTAATGTCCATATAAAAAGAGATCCATCTACTGAGATACATGGGTACCATCCGCTGTACTCACCAGTTCTCTAGGTATCCTTTTCACATATATGGTTCATCAATATATGGTCCCAACAAACTCACACTTTGAGATTACTTAATCTCACAATCCTCCCCTTAATCGAAGATCTAACTTCTCCGATCACCATCAAACTTAGATATGAGTACACTTGCCACCCTCGTACCTACCTAGTGGTTAATTCCACAGCCTGATGCCACATCCCCTCCTTATGCCTAAGAGGGATACACGCTACATGATCACTCTAATCCATGTAGGCCTGTCTTAATAGGGCTTACTAAACACCTGGGGAATATAGCTTGCCTTGCCTATGGCTAAGCTTTACAACTTTGGACCAACAACATCTTGGGGAATATAGCTTGCCTATACCTATGGCTAAGATTTACAACTCAAAAACCTCTAGGGTGTCAGGTACTACCGATCATGCACCCCTTACATCATATATGCATCATTTCATCTCAGGTACAAAAATTCCACATTCTTTACTAAATGCCCAACAAATTACAAGGTCATTACATATGCCCATTAAGAATTACATAACTTCATTTGGAGTCTTCTTTGTTCTTTACCTCTTCCAACGAGAGTCTTTCTTCCTTGTCTTTCACCATCCATTTTTTTTTGTCTTCTATCACCCTTTGCATCATGATTCTATCTTTTATGTTTTACATTGCTTCTTGGATCTTGTTTTTCTTGTCAATATACTTTATGGATATGTTTCTTGTTGGAGTTGATCAAGATCCAACAAGACAACCTATGACAATGGATTGGCAAACTCAATTGACGCACCACTTGCCATGATTTTACATCACTTAACATTTGATTTGGACTCAATTTTTAACTAGCTTAACAAATAGACTCTCACTATAACTTTAACTAGCACAATTTGACTCTTCTTGAGATGACTTTACATTTAAAGACTCCTTTTCACAAAGCTTCATTCAAAGACTCAGTCACTTGACCTTGACCTTCTCTCACTTGAACTTGACTCTCACCTCTTACAACTTAACTCAATTTGCTCTCATACTAAACCCCACATGACCATTTTTAACACAACAACACGGCTTCATATCTCTTTAAACAAATACTTCACTCGTGCTATTTCTCTTTTCCAAGACCCTTATAATTTTCATTAAAGTGACTTTGATTTCACTATTCTCCATTCTTATCCTCACAAACTCTTCCATGACTAAGCTTTCCATATGGCATTTCATGCATGTAACATTTAAAAAGTAAGATTAACTTGCCTCTTTTAATAAGCGCATACCTTTATGAGGGTGATTTCCTCTTTAAAAATCACTTTTAGAATAATTAAATTTCTCCAAGATAACATTGCTTATCGTGGCACTAATGAAAGCTTGAGATTTCCTCCTTGCACAACTCAGTCCCCATATGCCTTACATAACACAACTTCCATCTCGAAGGCGGCTTCTGGGAGTGCATCCTGCTTCGATCCACAAGCTCTTTTGAGCATCAGGAAACTTCAAGATTCGATCCTCACTTAAACTTGGATTCGGCTTCTATTCAGGGCGTCTCAACTTCTCTGTGTAGTGCAGGATTTTATCATCAACTGTATTCTCCTCTTACTCTTTGTGTCGATGAGAATCATCCTTCCTTCAATGGCGACGCACACGAATGCACAGGGTATATGAGGCTGCTTGACCGCCTCCCTTAACTTTTCCTCCTTGTTCACGACCTTCCTCTCGGGTTGTTTCGTTATTTATGATGGACTTACTTCAGACATCCGCTGAGCCTATTTCCTTAGACCCTCATTCCATTCCGGATCGGATTACAACACAAAATGGCGCCATTGTTGTAGGGATGAAGCACGATTCCTTGAAGGATAATGCTACTCCACTAAACAGAGGTTCGACCCTTCCAACTGATCAGAAATGAGCTCGTCCTTCTCACGGACTTTCTGCGAAAGCTCTCTCAACCATGACTCCGCGCCTTTCTTCCTGGCAGCGACTCCTTTGCGAATGTAGATTCTGAAAAAAAAACTTCACTGCTACCACTGCCCTTACATCTCTCCTGGAAGCTGTGGCTTCCTCAACAACTTTCACAACAACTCGCTCACACTCACAACTCTCCAACTATGCAATAGGGGCGACTCCTTTCAGGATCCTGGGCCCTCCCGTGAGGGAGTGAGCCCAATCCTGTGCTCTGATACCAAGATGAAGAGAGCAGAACCAAATGAATACAGAAGAATAACACACAGACAAATTCTTTATTGCTGAATGATCAAAACAGATACATCTGTCTCATATTTATAGAGGCCATGGAAGACTCTAGAGTGTCCAAAGGGTTCTCGGAGTGTCGATGGATTGTCACGAGCTCTCTCGAAGTTGGTGGAAGCTTCGGGTCAGGTAGAAATTAACTTTTTCCAACAATTTTACCTCAACATTAAAAAAGTGTAGCTAATGTTCAATATCACTTTAAATATGTAATCACATTAAATATATTGGGTTTTGATAACATATATTTTTGGGTTGTGAAAATACATAGTTTTGCACTTATTTTTAAAAGGTTCTTTAAGTGTTTGGTTTTTTTTGTATGTTTGGAAATGTTAGAGAACTTTTCTAGTTAAACGTAAAAGTTTGTGAGGAGTTTTTTGAGATTTGTATTCATTTCTCTACTGACCAATACAAAGATATCATTGTCTTCATTTCTGTTTTTCTCCATATATGATGTGTTTAGCGTGTAAAGAATTTCTTGAGATTTGTATTCATTTCTCCACTAACCAATAAAAAGATATCATTGTCTTCATTTCTGTTTTTCTCCATGTATGATGTGTTTATCTTCTTTATTTCTCTATTAAGTAATCTCAAGTTTGCAAGCTCGATGCCCAACAAGTGGTATTAGAGCAAAGTTGTCATGAACCAAGGAGAGTTGGGCTCAGGGAAACTGGTACAAGAGGTGTGATTATGTCGTAAGCCATGCATTTTCTCACGTGTAAAGGAGAAGTGACCATCATTTTTTGTGAGCAGTGTGAGCGTCGCGGAGGTTGAGTTCGTGAGCGGAGGAGAAGAGATCGACCCGTTCCCTGCAAACTCTTGTGAAGGCGAGTTGAAACCCTATTCGGTGTAGATTTTGTAATAGGATGCGTAATTCTTGTGTTGATTAATATCCAAAATCCGATTTGAAGCGTTTGAAAATCATCCTTTTAGGAGATTGAGAAACCATTGATGGAGTTGCAGATGCTCTTTAAAATTCAATGATGAAGCTGCAAATCCATATCTCAAGTGATAAAAAATCTTAATCATGGGATGGTGGTGAAGGTCGTGGTCGTGGATAGCATACCAAACGAGCACAAAGGCGCTCGGGGCCGCAGGGGAGCTCATGAGAATACATTTGTTTCTAGGTTGTGCGGATGAATATGGAGATGAATGTGGAGATGTATTCCAGATTTGGAATGTCGGTGGGGCTGAGAAGGGTTCTGAATAGAAGCCTGAACCGTTCTACAAGAAGAAGCTTGAACCATCAAGCAGGCCAGTCTAGCGAATGCAGGTGACAAGTGACTTGAGTCGCCAGTTGTCAACCTAGTCGAACAACAAAAAGTGGGATGTTACTGGGGAGGTTTTTCCTTAGTTATCTTTGGTTCTGTTCGTTTTCAATTCTGGTTCTGGTAATGTGTTAGTGGTCCCTTGCTCTTTATTTTTCTATTAATTTTTCTTCTCCTTTTGTTTGAGAAGATGGTTTCAGTAGATGTTAAGTTCTGATGCATCGTTCGAGGGATTTGAGGGGCCATCGGTGTAAGTAGCTGTGGGAGGATGTTGTTCTTATTATTCTGGCGAGATTCTCAGGGAGGTCCCGTTGGGTGGGGATTTGGGTGCCCCTATGGATTTTGGTCTCTCTAAGTCCAAGTTCTAGGAATTGTCAAGATCGGAGTTACATTTTTCGACATGGCAGGTGCAAACTAGGCCCAACCATGGGGGGCATGCCACCGATGGGTGGTGGACTTCTAAAAGACTTCTTGATTTGCGATAATTTTTATCTTCATCTAGGTGTAAGAGGGCGTAGTGAAGAAACTCGACAAGATGGTGATGGTGCACAATAGTAGAAGTAGTAGAAGCAATGGTAAGGATAAGGTTAAAGGCAGAGTTAACACATTTTTTTTTTTTTTTATGTAAATGGGCATACGACTCTAAGATGTGGTTAAGCATGTGTAGTTCAGGTTTGAAATTTTATCGACAAAGTCTAGTGAAGACTTAGGTGACTTTGAAGTTTGGCCAGTTTTGGTCACGGGAAAAGGAAGGGGAATGTTAGGTTAAGAGTCATGGTTTTGGGAAGATGGTTTTTTGCTAGCTTGTGTTTTTAAATCTCATGAATTGCATACTCCGTTCAAATTATCCTGGAGCTTAGAGGTGAAGGCTCACTTGGTTGGCTTGGATAAATTTGGTTAAGGGAACAAAGTTTTATATCTCTGTTGGTTATAGTGATGAAGATAAGGGTTGAATATTGTGGGATCCTACTGTCCACAAATCATCAGTAGTAGATATATGTACCAAGAAAAGTTAATCGGGATTGCAAAGGGAGATTCCCTTACAAACTCATGGATTCATTGAATGGCCTAGGGTAACCATGAAATATATAAGATGTGTGATTCCTTCATGTGAGCCAAAGTTTCTTAAGTGAGTATGATCATTGTTTTTATGGCATTTTAATTATCTTGGTGTTATGTTAATGATATGGTTGTTGCAATCAAAACATTATTGACATTGTTAGAATACTAAGAGGGGGGGTGAATCAATATGGGCACTTTTACCACTTTTAACCAGAATATATAAAATTTAATTTTATTAATGTATCATTTATGATTGCATTCAATATATCATGAGCATAGACATAAACAACATCACATCAAATACACAGTACACCAAGATTTACGTGGGAACCCAAGTGGGAAAAAACCATGGAATGCTTTCTTATATATTGTCAAGAATACATTCATTGGAAGCACTAACTTTCCAATTCTCCAGCTACAACTCGAAGGAGGCTGCGAACCCCTATTTACAAGATCCAACCTGAAGAAAGATACAACTCCCTAAGTTCACCGACACCAACTGAAAGGAGGCTACAACCTCATTTCCTTGCCTCATCCTGTCGCCCTAAAATATAAGTGTACACCAACTGTCACTACCACAATCACTACCACTATCACTGGCATTCTGATCCATATTTATGAGCAGAATGAAATGAAACAAAGATATATAACATTAACACAGATATACAAAGAACATTAACAAAGCTATAACGAAATTTTACTTCTATTAAATAAGAAATCTGTTGAAACTGTAAAATGTAGAATGAAAACAATGTTGCTCGAATGGTGGCAGTTAATCTCTTAGAAGAGATGTGGAAGCTATGGACATTCATCTGAGAACATTACAATGAGGCCTCTAAGCCCTTTTAGCATCCAGAAGTAAACATAAAACCTTAGACATCCAAAAACCTAACCCTAGGAGATGAAGCGCCAAAAGTCATGTGGGACCCGATGGGGTAAGTTGGTACATCAACTTCTCGGGGTCATAAATTTTGCATACAATTTTCATTTTAGGCGCATGATAGCCTGTTAAAAAGGTCTATCCGAGGAATACCATTATTCCATCAGAATTTAACTTCATCTACAGTGTGACTGTGGCAGGCCCAAAAACTTTGTTTAGGGCCTCAAAACAACCTCGAAAGTTCAGGACACGAAAAGTTAGAAAAAAACTGCCAAGATAAAAACTGTAACTGCCAAGATGAAAGATATATGTGAGCCAGCTGGAAGGGGTGGGTGTCCACCGATATCCACCTGGATCAATCCTCCCTCCTTATGAAGCGATGGTCTCCATTGCGTTGAGTTCCCACGTGAGATGAGAAAACTTCTGTTGAATTTGGCCTTGAGTGAGCCACTTGTCTTGGTGCAGGAGATGCCCCACTTTGACAACCCGATAAAGCTGAAGATTATCAAATGGCGGTAGATGGGACTACCTCTAGTATCTTGTATAATTTCCTTTCCAAAGTAATAATAACACTATGAGGCCTAGACTCATATACAGCGTGACGTTTCCATAAATAAGGTTGGCCCAAAATAACATCACAAAATTCAAGGGTAGTGACATCACACAATACCTCATCTTTGAAGGGCTTGATGCCATAGGCCAGGCGACAATGTTGGTTGACGCGAAGATCGCTCCCCTGGCAGAGCCATCCGATGGTGTATGGATGTGGGTGTGGTGATGTCAGCAGATCCAATCACTTGACAACCTCTGTTGAGATGAAGTTCTTTTGGCTACCGCTATCAATGATGAAGTGAATAAAATTACCCTTCACCCATATATGTGAATGAAAGAGGTGCTCACCTTCCTCTGGTTCATCAAGTTCATTGGGTTGGACCTTGGTGGTGGTAGCAACAATGGAACTGGGTTCTACATCAATGGCCAGTCTCCCTTTTTCTAGTTCTGACTCAAAGTTAGAGCATGCATCGGATTCATAGGATTTCACCTCGACCACTAATCATTGCTTTGAGCGACATTTAGCGGTGTTATGCCAGGGGCTATTATAAAACTTGCATCATTTCCTAGTGTCTTTCATTGTCTTCCCATTGTATTTATTTTTTTGTGGTTTGGAATGGTTTTCCTGAGGATATCCATCCTTGCTCTTCCCTTTGTTCTGCAGTTTGGGGCCACCTTTTCCCTGCTTCTGCTGTGAGGGGTTTGCAGACCCAAACTGTTACATCTTTTGTTTGAGATTTTGCTCGATTTTGACAACATATTGATAGGTCGCGCCCAAGGAAGAAATGTTTGGAAAATCCATTTATATCTGGATGTATTTATGCATATTTTTGTAGTACTTGATCACCAGATTTCACTCAGAGTCTTTGATACCCATATTGGTGCGTAAGGTATGGAAGACATTGGTGAACTCTGGCACTATTTAGTCCCTTTCCTGCTGTAGTGTGTTCCATCTTGTATATAAGTCGTCATAACTTCCAACAAGATAGTATTTTTTTTTATTAACATCCCTAAAGGAACCCTAAGTGGGTGCAACTACAAATAATGTAGATCCCTTTGTTTCCTTTTTCTCATAGAAAGTCTCCCACCAATCTTTGACATGGGGGACGACCTTGAGGAGCGCAAATGTAATATTATCTCTATCGAGAAAGTTGTGGATAGAAAAATACCCTTCTATAAGGTTTAACCATTTGTCTACAACATCCACATCTATTTCACCTTCAAATATAGGAATATCAAAATTGATCTATACCTTGAAGGGGGTGGCACCTCTGCTTGAGGTAGATGTGTCACATGTTGGTGGTCATCGAAGGATTTGCGCAAATTTATCCATCATATCGTTCCTTTTTCGTGAGAGGGATTTCTCAAGAAACAGTTTAAAGGGATATCCTACCCCATCATCTCTCTTTTATTCCCCCATGGGCGTTCATCGGGTTTGGTGAGGTTGATCTTGTAAAGGCTCAACTAGTTAAAGTCCCAACTGCTTATACCCTGACCTCGTTGGGGACATGCACCAAGAAACAAATGAAGAGCAGACCACTATGATACCACTGATCTAGATTTATGAGCGAATCGAAATGAAACACAAATCTATAACATTAACATAGATATACAGAGAAAAATAATAGACATACAACATAACTTAACTTATATTAAATAAGAAATCTGATGAAACTGTAAAATGAAGAATGAAAATAATCTTGCTCGAATGGTGGTAGCTAATCTCTGACAAGAGATGTGGCATCTATGTGCATTCACCTGAGCATATTAAAATGAGGCCTCCGGACATTTTTAGCATCCATAAGTAAACAAAAAATCCTAGACATCCAAAAGCCTAACCCTAGGAGATGAAGCGCCAAAAGTCATGTGGGCTCTGATGGGGTAAGTTGGTACTTCAACTTCCTAGGGTCATAACTTTTGCATATGATCTCTGTTTTATGTGCATGATAGCCCATTGGAAAGGTATATCTGAGGAATACACATTATGTTGTCACACTCAGAGTCTAGCTATTGTGTGACTGTGGCGGGCCCAAAAAATGTTGTTTAGGGCCTCAAAATGACCCCGGAAGTTTATGACCCGAAAATATAGAAAAAAAAATGCCAAGATAAAAATTGTAACTGCTAATATGAAAGTTGTATGTGATACAAATGAAAGAGGTGGGTGGCCACCAATATCCACCTGGATCACACTATCATTGTCTCTATTACATCAACCAGTAACATGTCAACCTGTCACTGTATCCAACCTGTCACTGTCAACAAATTGTCACTGTCACCAACTTGTCACTGTATCCAACCTATCACTGATCAACCTGTCCAACCTTTCACTGTCAGCAATACTCAACCATATCCTCTCACATGGATCATATACCAAAGAAACATCTCAACTAGATGTCCAACATCACCAACACATGTGTCTACCAAGCTTGTACCAATATCACCAACATACAATAACAAGATGTGTGGCTCAACCATGTACCAAAGAATGTACTAAATCATCAACCTGTACCATACAGAGCTTCAACCATGTACCACAACCTGTACCACAAAAAGTTCATCAACCATGCACCAACACCTATACCACAACAAGTGCATCAACCATGCACCAACACTTGTACCATGTACCTCAACCATCAACCATGTACATCAACACCATACCTGTTGAAATAATGTAACTGCGAAGGGCATTCTTATTATTTTGTTATTGGATTAAATCCCCATTGTGGATTAATCATGTCATTATTATTATTTTTATTATTAGGTTAAATCCCCATTGAGGATTAACCAAGTCGGTAATT
>ML788412.1:24944-112097 GCA_009831015.1 Picea engelmannii
TGGGTTTTCTTCCCCTAGAGGGTTTCCCAGGATAAATGCTGTGTCTATTGTGGATGTGTATTTCTCAGTGATCTTGTGGTTATTATGCTCTTGTCTTTATGAAATGCAAAGAACTATAATGATAGCATAAAACATTAACAATACCAAGTACCAATCTTGTACCATACCATGTATAAACCATGTATATCAACAATGTGTATCAACACATGTACCATACCATGTGCCAACCATACACATCAACAATGTGCCAACACCTTGTACCATGAAGTGTGTCTCAACCAAATACTATCTCAATCATCCCATACACCATGTACCACACAATATACCAAGAAAGTACTATCAATGGTGTACCTCAGCCATGTACCAATATAAAAATGTACATCAAACTTGTGATAACATCACCATACCAAACCGGATATCAATATAGCCAATAGTTCATTTCTAACAATGTATCACATCATCATCAAGGTGTACCATATCACATACCATCACCACTATGCCTTAAGCATGTAGCATACCATAACCAATCATAATAAATATTCACATAAGCATACCTGTAAATTGTAGTTGACCTGTTGTGTTTTAATATTGACCTGTAAGTCTTCCACAACCTTCATCACCTTGGTACCAACATTCTCCCCAATTATGTATTTTCCTTGTGGGACAAAGACTCCCTATCACATGGGGCCTCGCGTGACGTGCCCTACGAAACCACCGGGTATGCCTTGTGGGACGCCCTCAAGATGACCCGCAAGGGCCTACTTAATTAGGGTTACAAAAAAACCCTAGCATTATGTAGCTCCAAAACTTTTTCTCTTTCTTCGCACTTTCTTCCCTGCCTCAGACTTGACGTCAAATCCACCAATATACCAAAATATTATACCATAACATTCTCACAAGATAGATATTAAATGTAAATGTGTGTGTGTCCTTATGAGAGACTCCTTTGGGTGTTTATATACTTCTTCATGGTAACCTTTTTCCTTAATATTAGGGATTCTAGTACTTTCTTGTGAAAACTACTTTACCCTTTCAATAATGACTTGTAACCAATTTGGGGCTTCTTGACCATTCTTCGGGGCTTCCAACTTTGCAAGGCCATAACTCCTTAGCCATGAGGAACCACATGGCGTACCACCTATCACAGGAAATGGAATGACGAGTAATATTCGTCTAAGAGTATATTAAACCTACATTTACATTGTCCTTCATGTCCATATTCCTCAACCAACATTGGGTCCTATAACCACACCTTGGGGGATTCTTATAAACTTCATCAAATGCACCTGTCACATCATCCACTCTTGTTGAAATCAATGACAACTAAATCACCATCAATATTGACCACGTCTCTAGAGATTCTGGACTTCTCCAAGGGTTAACATCAATCTTCAAGGGTCAACATCAAATAAAACCAACTGTCCAACAATCTCCCTCTTTGGCATTGATGGTGTTGACGCTATTCTAGACATGGGTTGTAAGACTGAAGGTTCAAGTTATATAATACCAACAAAACCCAACATACACTAACCCTTTCGTCATCACCTGCTTGTGCAGATGAAGTCTCACCCGAGGTATCTATGGGCATTGCAAGAACCATGATTATGTAGTGGTAAGGGAATGTGAAGTAGACGTTTGGTTCATTCTTCCTTACTATGTTAAGTGCACAATTCGGTTATTTCCTATTGTTACCTTACCCATGGTTCATATTTATATACTTAACCTATTCTAGTTACTGTATATATTTGTTACTGTCACAATCATGAATCATTGCATCATCCTTTAACTATCACATGAAGTTATTCTATGATGCACACAAATAGTTTTCATAATCAAACACAAAAACATAGACAACACATGATTATGTGACATATATATATCATTCCTTTATTCATCCTTCCTAACCTTCTATTGTTACATTTAATAACTCTAGACCCAGTATCAAACGGACTATAACATAAACTAATTTATCATAATCAAAATTCATCAGGATAATACCTAGCTAGACTAATCGACTGAATCAAACTGATCGAACCCTCATCTCTCAACCCATTGCAAATTCATATCAAAATCTAGGGATAAAAACCCTAATCTATTCATCCCAAAAATATCCCATTACAATCCATGGCCAACTCATTTAACTGGATGTTCAACACTTTTCTTTTGTTTTTTATCCTTCATGTTGCTTTTCTGACGTTCTTCTATTTCTCGAACGTCGGGCTGTCATTTTCCTATTATGCTTTATTTCCTTGATTTATTCTTATAGATTTATTCTTCAAGATCCATGTTGTCTTCCTTTTTCACACTTTCCTCCTTCTACACACTTTCTTTCTAGATGTGCCTCAGTTGTGTGCTCTTTATCTCTCCTTTTTCCTCTGCAAACTGATTCTTCCTCAAAAAATACAAAAAAATATTTCCACTCACCTGTGGGTCGCCCCGAACCACTCAGGTATGTTGCCTACTCCTCCATGCTGAAATGAAGTTTTGAGAGGCCACCTTGGCCCCCTTTACCTCTTTGATGATTGCAGCCTATGTCATTGTTATATCCTCAGCTCCTTGCATGATCAAGTTTGTCAGTTTGTCCTTTGCTACCATCATTTCTTTCTTGACCCTGCCCTGCACCATAGACAACTCTCCAATTACCCGCAATGCCTCTTATTGTGGTGGTCCCGGTATCTGTTTCAATATCTTTTCTTGATCCCTCATTTTCTCCACTTCCACCTATTCATTTTGTTGATCCATAATGGTTGACATGCGCTCTATCAATGGTATTGTAGCCACCCTTTCTTCTTCCTTTTGTGCCTATTATTGTGCGTCTCTTAGCTTGGCCTCTATAGCCTTCATCTCTAGGTCTTCTATCAACTTTGTCCATACCTGCACTTTCTCCTCGCAGAGTTTCGCGCATTCACCCTCAATATTCTTGATGTGGGCAACTGTTGTGGTTGTTGTTCTCATTCTTCCTTCGCACACCTCTGGTGGCGATCCTAGTATGCTCCTTATATTGATATCTTATATTTGTGATCAAAATCCCTTAATGACTTCACCAATCATCTACACTTGTTCCTCCATAGTTTGTTTGAATACTAGGGAAACTTTTGGAATGAATTTATACAACTTTCGGAATGCAGCTTGGGTCATATTCGCCTCATCCTTTTCCTTTACTATCATATCGGATATCTCCTCAACCACATTTTTTTTCTTCAAAGCCTCTTCTACTCTGCCTTCAACTTATCTCTTGTGTTGCAGTGTTTTGTCATACTTCTCTTGTAATTGGTCCCATTAGTTCCTTATTCACTCTAACTCCATGTGTTCCTCCTCTCCTTTGTTTATAATTTCTTGCGCCAGTCCTGCTTACATGTATTGTAATTGTTTCATGGAAATCCTTGAAACAAATATCTTCATATGGCCCAATGCATTGATTTGTTCATGCAACTCTAGCGCATCTATCTCAATTTGTAGGGTTGTGTTCCCTAGTGTCAGTTGTGTTAGGGTCGGTTGTGCACGTTTTGCTTGTCTCCTTGGCCCTATTGATGGTTCTTCATTGGACATGTGTTCATTCTTCAATTTTTTAGCTTCCAACATCTATTGAAGTATGCCCAACTGGTCTTGTACTCTCTTCTGTTGTTCTTCCTGATTCTTTGTTGTGTATTCCCATAACTCTTCTGTAGAATCTCATATTTGGTAGCCAATTTTTTCTATATCATCATTGGTTAATGTGTAAAATGGTGTCTTCCTCTACACCTTATATTTCTTGAGTGGCCCTCATTTTTTCTCGTCCCCCTTATCCTTCCTTTTGGGTCCTTTTTCGGGGAACATTGATGCACCAGGAAGATCTCCTACTCCCTTCATCGGATCTTTGTGTTGGTCGTCACTCAACTCCGTATCACTCTTGTCTTGATCATCCTCCTCTTCTAAGAGCCATGTTTTTTCTTATGGACTCTTCCAATCTTCCTCCCATTCATTGATTATCGAACGCACATCTTCCATTGTTAGCTTGTAATTGGTGAGTAGCCATTTCCTTATTGGATCCTTCTTAGCTTGCAGATACATATGGTGCATGCCAGCTCTAAATCGGGCAATATCCTTGTATGTTGTAAATAATGTGATGTTATTGTGATTCTATCTTCTTTTAATTGTTGAATTCCATAAGTTGGTATATCTCATAGCCATAATATTACTACTTGGATTGTGCACGTGCTAGTAATACTCGAGTTTTTACCACCCGACCAATCCAATAAGAATGAGAAACCAAGCATAATTTAATTCATCGCCCTTCTCCTGGGCCTTCGCACAATCCTGTAAAAATTTGTTAACCATAAAGGTAGCCCAGTTCATTTGAAATCCTGCTCTACACTTTTTTGTGGCCGCAATGATGGAAATCGATACTTTGTCTTTTTGGAATTTCCACAATAGTTTTCAGGCCAATACTTGCATTTCAAACCTCACATTCTTATCATTGATGTTTCTAACATCTAGGCCCCTCTTTCCCCTTAATGT
Organism: Picea engelmannii; assembly: GCA_009831015.1. NCBI lineage: Eukaryota > Viridiplantae > Streptophyta > Pinopsida > Pinales > Pinaceae > Picea > Picea engelmannii. The sequence goes on from ML788412.1 coordinate 29,442, forward strand.
GTCAAATTTATCCTTCATTGGTTCAGAGAGGGCTCGCTCTCATTCTCCCATCTTGAGGAACAATAGCCCTGGGTCTCCCCCTGCTTTGGGAAATCCTGTAATCCATGCAATCAACATAGTATAGGTCGATACTGGGGGATTGAGCCAAAGTGCTCCCCCATGAACGTAGCTTAATAATACCTTTACACATGCATTGATCTCTGTACTTCTCCCGAAATGTGGAATGTAAAATAAGTTCAATATACCTACCTTCTACAACCCTGACGCCCACTATTGTGGCTCGACCCATACTTCTCCCCTCCCTAGGATGGTCCTTGTGCATAAATAATAATCCATGTCCAACTTAGGTAATTTCTATGTATTCGTGATATCATGGTCCATAAACTTGAGGTTAGCAATTTTCTCGAGCATATCTTCATCCATGCTTACACCAGCCGAAAATGGTTCTACTGGAACTAAGTACTTTTCATTTACTGGTAGATTTATCTAGAGTGCATTATCCACCCTTGGTGGTAAGTAGTCTATGTGAAACTATATTGGTGTCATCGATGTCGAAATGTCATCTACCTCTTCGACCTCTGGTGATACTGCTTTTTGTTTCGCTTGTTTTTTCCGCTGCTGCAGACGGTCCTACAACTCTCGATGGTGCCATTTTCTTCCTATGATTGGTTCCTGGACTTAGCTCTATGTCTTGTGGTAGGTTGTTGTAGCTTGGTTTTGGTGGCTCAACTCTATTCTATAATTCACTCTGGTTCACCCTATATGCTCCCACTCACACGTAACAATGGTTTAGACTTAACTATTTCCTATTAGTTTTGTTCTTTCGAGCAAACTGTAACTATCTCATTGTTCCTTAACTAACTTTTCCAACCTAGTATCATGGTTGATGAGTTTTCTAACTAAATGCATCTTTATTACTAATTCCATCGGATGATTTATCCCTTGTATTATCGATATGTCAAGATTTCTGGTGGCTTTCCCATTTAAGAATTATATGATGCTTTTATGACTTGTCACGCCCGCTATGTAACCATTATTTCCTAGATTTAATGATTTTAATGGTATTTTCATTTCCCAATTGTATCATTTCCTAATTTGGCGCAGTGTTATTTTTATTTTTATTTATTTTTATGCCACAACTACTATCATACATGTGTTTCGGCGCAACCCAATTTACTGCGCAGTTTGTCGATCATCTTGATAGAGTTTCATCCGACTCCCATTCACCATTCCTTCCAAGACCTCTCCATTCAAGGTTTCTAACTGAAAATCACTTGTCTCTGTTAGTTTTTGAATCACATAGGGTCCTAACCATTGCATTCAAAATTTCCCTGGACGTTGTATATACTAGTTGTCATAGAGTAGTACCTAATATCCAACTTGAAACTTTTTTGTCTTAATGTGTCAGTCATGCCAGGCCTTCTCTCTGGCTTTATGAACCTACTAATGGAATCCTATGACAAAACGATCCTCCTCAAGTTGTACTAATTGTACCAACCTATCCTCTATCGTGCCATTGTCTGATAGCTCTGTAATTGTTGCAATGCACGAGCTAGGAAAAATAAACTCCATTGGCATTATTGATTCTTTCTTGTAGACCAACTTGAAAGGGGTGCATCCTGTCAACTTATTGTTTGTAGTCCTGTAATCCCATAATACTGCAGGAACTCTTAATTCCCAATCATCTCTCCCTACATTGCAAATATTTGTTAATGCATTCTCCAAGATATTTTTCAAAGCTTCAACGGTTCCATTAGCCTGAGGGTGATATGGGGTACTCTTTTGGTGATGAATCTAGAACTCCTCATTCAATGTTGCAATTGTCTTGTTTATAAATTGTGTCCCTTGATCATAGAAATCGTGCAACACTTTCCACAATACAGTCTGTAACTGGGGTTTTTTCTGCCCATCTTGTCAAATACTCTATTGCAGTAATGATATACCTTACCCCTGATATTCTTGCTTGTGGGTTGATCGCCCCCACAAAGCCTATGTCCCATTTATCAAATAATTGCAACGTAACCTATGGATTCAAAAGCATTTCATCCCTCCTACATGGATTTCCCACTCATTGGCATACATCGCATGATTGACAGTATTCTTTCACATCCTTGTGAAGTTTCGGACACCAAAGTCCTATGCACAAAATATTCTATGCCATTTCCCTCCCTGCATAATGTCCTCCAACAATTCCATTGTCCACTTCTACAAGTATTATTGTCCTTTCGTGCTACAACACACAAAATCTCAATATTCCATATGCACCCATCTTGCATAAATTCCATGCAATCAATTGATAATCTACTACTTTCATTACCAATTGTTTCTTGTGTGATAAAATCATCTTGGATGGATCTATGGTTGTGTTAATAAACTCTCCGATGTCCGATAAATAATCATCCACCATCCTTACTGCAAATAATTTCACATATGAGAATCTGTCATATAAATTTCCCACATCTTCCCCCAAAAATATGTGTGATAAATGATCAGGTCCTGCATTAAGCTTCCTTGGTTTCACTATCACTTCAAAGGTGTATTCCTAAAATAATAAAATCCACCTACATATTCTCCCCCCCAACATTGTCTTGTTGAATAAGTTTTTTAATGCATAATGGTCTATATACATCTTAAAGTGAGACCCCAATAGATAATGATGGAATTTTTTTAGTGCATAGACCATCGCCAATCCTTCTCGTTTTGTAGTTGTATATTTCTTCTCTGGTATAGAAAAATTCATTCTTGCAAAAGGAATTGGGTGATCTATGCCTCCTTCCCCGGGATGGGATAGAACTGCTCCCAATATTATGGACAATGTGTCCACGTGTACATGAAACTCCTTGTTCCAATCCGAAAAAATTAAAATCGACACAGTCACCGATTTTTGTTTCAAGGTGTCCAACCCCTTCTAACAGTCTTCATTCCATTGAAGCTTCTCTTATTTATTTAGTAACTTCTCCATCAACATTGTGATCTATGTATATCCCTTGATGAATTTCCTATAATAACTTGTATGACCCAACGTCTCCCTCCGTTGTCTAACTGATGTAGGTGGTTCTAACTCCAAAATGACTGCAATCTTATTTGGGTCTACCAATAGTCCCTATTTTCACACTACATGTCCTAACATAATTCCAAATGGCATGCAAAAAATGCACTTCTTCAAGTTCAGTGAAATCTGACATTGCCTGCAATGATTCAACATAAGTCTAATAACTTCTAGATTATCCTTCAGTAGACTGAACACTATCCAGTCATTCCAGCAAACTTCTAGAAACTTATGGATGAACTCCTTGAAGGATGCAAATACTACCCTGGAAAATACCATAGGGGCATTCTTTAATCCAAAGGGCATAAGAATGCACTGATAACTTCCCCATTCCATCACAAAAGTGGTATTGTGTCGATTCTCCTATGTGATTCTTATCTAAAGCTACCCAAAGAATCCATCTATAAAAGAGTATGCTTCCTGGCCTCCTACATTCTCCAGTACCTCATCCATGAATGGTTTTGAAAATGGGTCAAGTAAGCATGCATCATTTAACTTCCTTTTATTTACACAGATCCATATTCCTCCTATATTCTTGTCCTGTACCACCATCGAACTGATCCACTCAGATTCTTCTATTGGTTCAATAATTCCCGCATCTGGAATCCTGTATATTTCACCTTTTACCTTCTCCTTATACCTCGGATCTAGCCTGTAAGGCCTATGGCGCACTTGCTTAGCTCCTGGTTTTAGCAGTATATTCATCTTGCCCAAGTCTCCTGCTATTCCCTTTATCTTTGAAAAATTTGTTGGAAATAAGTCCTGGTATTATTGTAATAAGTATGCAATCTTTTCAATTGTCTCTTCATTCCAATATTCCCCTATCTGCGCAAACTTGGGATTCTCTATCATCACAATATTTACCTTACGCGTATTTATCGGTTGTGTATATGCAGCATATTCGAGCTATGGAACTTTTATGCCTCGTTCTCCTTCTATCTCAAGTATCTGTACATTCCCAGGATCATCTTCATCATATTCTTCCTTGGCTACATTATAACATTCCAGTAGCTTACATATAGTCATCTTGTTTATCTGATTACTAAATACTAGTATCACCTCCATCATTTATTCTTCCAAGAAAATCTTCATTTGAATCGCCTATAACACTGCATCTATGGACAAAGAGTCATGTTCAAATATAAATTTGATAATGAACCTCTAGATCAGGTATTCCCATCTTGTTGTCTCCCTCCGTATTTTCATCTCTAAGTGCCAATTCTTCATAATTGTGCCCATTGTGTGTATAAACTGGTGTGTCCACTTTGTCTCTAGTACTGGACCCCACAAAGCCCTACATTGTTCCATATGACCTATTGGGTCACTCTCTCTTGTATTTTTCTATGCAATGTTTTCTCCCTCAGTGCCAAACCTTATTTGCATTAGTTTGTTTCATTGTAGCCAATCTTTCATTCCCTCTCTATGTGCAACCCACCATCTGTTTGGAGTCTCTTTTAATACCACATCTAGTGCTAATGGAATTTGTTGTTCGGGTACTTGCAACTCAAGTGTTTTTACAAACATGATTATATCATATAATATGTCATACTTGGGCAGGTTACATATCTCTATTCCAATCCATCACACAGATCAAGTCATGCGTGCACATCATCTGGTGGACACTTCATGCATTCTCTGTTTCCAATGCTCTAGGCCTACCTCAAAATCTGATGCACATGAACTGAAAATTCACCAAATCAATGCACCATCTCTTTTTGGGTTGACATAATCCTCCATCCACACAGTCATGTTGTATAAATTGTCAATGTCATTCCCTCTTGTTGAGTCTATGTATTGTTTTCCTTATGATGGGTCCAAGGGTGTTGTAACTTTCAAATCTCCAACTTCAAATATCATCTCCCTCCTCTTGAAGTTGATGATCACTTGGTTATCAAAATCCCATTCTAGTCCCATGAGTGTTGGATAGTGTTGACTATCATCCACAATCTCAATAACTTCAATTTTTGTCATACTGTGCACCCCATCTATGTTCATAGGTACTCCTGTCAACCGACCAATTGTGACTATTTTGTGCTGATTTGTTAATCTGAGTTGAACAGGAAACCATAAAAACTTGAGTTTTCCCATAAATTCCCATGTCTCTTAGATAAAAAAATTCACATCAGAACCTAAGTCCAGACTAGTATTATCCACATCATACTCTCTAGTCTACACACTGAATTGAAATTCTTCATTGGTTTGCTTCCTGCACAGTACCTAGTTTACCATCCTTTATGCGGCTGGAGTTTCCCTTCCTCTTGTGTATTTATCAATCATGTCATATAATGTACTCAACGCAGCCTCATATTTGATTATATCTACACAATTTCTCAAAAATGGTGCTAGTGTACTTACCTTCCCCGTTGGCTTCTCTAGCATTGTGTGATCTTCCTCATGAGGTTTTGTAGATGTTGATGCTCCCCAATCTATTCCAAGTACTTTTATCCTTTCCCTCTTATATGTCTCCTTTTATTGCATAGGATCAAAGGATGGTATGAGCCCTGCTGAATTTCTTACCCATTGTTTCAACTTCTTACCTTCATCTATTCTATAAGTCCCTATTCTATCTCCTCCATGCATAACCATGACCGGGGATAATTTTAAGGATGGAAATTTATATTAAAATGGATAAATCTGGGCTAATATTACTAGTCCTTAATATGCAAAATGTAAATTGTTTGGTGATAGTTTTGTAAAAATATTCAAATTTCTAAGGATTTTATATAGTTTCTATAAAATTTTAGCGATTTTTAAAGTAAAATAATTTTATTCTATGGAATTTGGGTGAATCATTTTTAGAAAAAATGGAAATTGGAAAATCTTTTTTTGGAAAAAACAATGGAAAATTAGCCCATTTGTGAAATTTATCCCCTAATATCATCTATGACCATAACTACTCTGGGACCTTCATTGCGTCTTTCGGCTAGAATCATCCGCACATTCTGATTCTGATTCACGTTTTGGTTTCCTCTGGACTACCACTTCACAACTAGTTGGGGACAGTCTTCTGTCGAATGATCCCATGCTCTGCAATATGTGCATGTCGTACATGGATTATGGTAGTCGCAGACCAAGTGTCTAGGTTGGTTACATTTGTAACATATAATCGATCATCTTCCTACTCTTCCAAAATTCCCTTTACCTTGACCTCAGCCAAAGTTTCATCTATTCCCCTGATTGAAACCACTTTTATTGTTGTATTTCATACCCCTCACTTCTATTGCAACATTTTCTTCCTAGATCCTATACATATCGAATGTGCGCTCCCTCATCAATTCAAATGCATGAAAATACTTCTCCTCATGTCCTACATATTTGAAAAAAATTGAAAACAAGTTCTTTGGCATACTTTGGTACTTTTGTAGTAGTGGATACTCTGTGGGGTGATGGCCCCATTTCTTACATATCTCACAGTATCCTCCTCTTGGAAATGGATTTGGTGCTCCCATCACCAAATCTTGTGTGAGTTGTAAATTCTAACCTTGTACAATATCTACTGCAAACTGATATTCAGAAAAGAACAAAAAAGATGCAATGGCAAATACAAACATTACACAGAGATTTTTCACCTGGAAACCCAAACCGGGAAAACCAACATATATTATATTGATACACATTGTGTTACATTGTTTACAATACAATATACATATAGGAGCCAGCGGCATCCAAAACCCTAACCCAATGTCCTAGATTAGTCCAAAACCCTAATTCCTTAACCGGAAATAGAAAACCATCGGCCAAAAACCATGTGCCGAAAAACCACCTAATATCATGTGGTCCCGGAAATATGTCGGCCCGAAATCGACGAAAATATGTCGGCCCAAAAAAAAAATTTCGGGGGCGCTGCCCCCCGAACCCCCGCACGGGGGCCTCCGCCCCCCTGCACCCCCCTCTTACCCCCCTGCGTGCCCGGCGCAAGCGCTCAGACACTACTACTCGTGCAAAGAATATAACACATACCCAACATGAGTGATGGGCATTCATCCTTGTGACGACCTTCAGTCCTACATTTTGTACACCATACTTGCTCATGTTTCTCCTTTCCCTTCATCAATTCTGCCAATTTAATTGTCAAGAAATCGAATTGTGTCTGAACTTGTGTCATTCCGCCATTGTCTCCCACCGGATATGACTCTAGTTTCTTCACAATCTATAGTGCCTCAGACTGTGACATAACCTTCTGTTGGATTAATGGCCTATGAATGTGTGCTAGAAGACTTGCAATAAACCATTCTTGGTGATGTTGATATGGGATCTAGAAAGTTAATCTACCCATCACATCCTTAAATCTATGGTTGTAATCCCATACCGACTTTGTTTGTACTTGTTTGATCTCCTTCAATTCTGTGATGTATTGTGACTCTGAATTTGGCTTCTTGAACTCCTTTAGTAGTGATTTCTTAATCTATGCCAACATTCTGGTCTGTCATGTAGGCGTGGTTCTTTGTAACTTCATATTCCATACTAGCACATGACCTCTAAATGTCGTCACCAACTGCGTAATCTTCACAAATCCATCTTTTATGTTCTTTGCAACCCAAATCGTCTCTCACACAAACAAGTGTTGTTTTGGGTCCTCTGAGACAATTCCTTGGAACTTTGGCATCCTAAGAGTATTATCCACCCCTACCATGTTGTTTTATGTAGTCCCTCCTCTTGGTGATGTTGGTAGACTCTAATTCTGACTCTATGCACTAGTCCCACTATTTTGACTGCTACTACTCGGTCCTCCTTGAATAACTACAATTGATTTTGAAAAATATACAAACGTTACTTATGATTATGGTGATGTACATAGGGTCGTGGAATCAACGTAGGATTTTTTCTGTGTAGGACTTGTTGGCTCTTGTATTATTGGAATTGTCTGGAACTCCTCTTCTTCTCCTCCCAGGTATGGTACCTCCATGATTCATACTAGTGCACAAGGTTATCTCACCTCTGGTTCACTTCATGACTCTCTTCTCTTAGCTTCAATCTTTTTCCTATTTTACCTTCTCCCTCTGCAAAACTCTCCAAACTGGTATCCTTCCTCTGGTATTTCTTTGTCTTGGATCCTTAGTCCTTACCCACCTCTTTCATTACTTCCTTCCTTCTCTCATACAATCATCCTATCATCCTCCAGTTCCCCTATGTGCGCAAACCCATTAGTAGTCAAATTACATCACCATCATGTTCTTTTCAAACAATAGCATCTTTATCCACATATTTAATTATTTAAGAACCTCCCGCGTGGACCTTTTTAAAGGTCCCTTTCTGCGACACTATATGATTGAATACAATCTACAACAAACCATGTAACATAACCACCTATTACATTATCCAACCAAAAATCAATTGCTCAAGTAGTTGGGTTACTTACATAATCCATTTTTCTTAACAATTCGAGAGTCCATTTTCTTGGCGATGCGGCGCTGAAACTTCCATTTTTCTCCACCAATCTTTCTAGCCACTCTATCAGAATAACCAGAAATTCGCCAAAGAAAATTTCATGCAAATCTGTGAATACATACTTTTGCAACCATTTCTTGTCACTGATACGATGGTTTATTTTATCTTTTCATGAAAATCCCCATTCTTTCCTTTCCAACCATTCCGATATATCCTTCTTAGTCAACCTCCAAAACATTCCCTTAATCGCTAAGTCCCGGTCCCGACAATGGAAGCATTTGTTGGCGCTATTCTGGGCGTGGGTTGTAGGACACATGGTCTGGGTTATGTAAGACCAACAAGACCCACCAGACACCGACTCTTTCATAATCACCTACTTGCGCAGATGAAGTATCATTGGAGGTATCTATTGTTATCAGACTAACTGGTAGGTGTGGACACTAACAGATCTCCCTAGATCCACCTGGATCTAGAACAAAACAGGACAGGACATGACTCTTTCCCTAAGTTTTGGCCATTGAATAAGCTAGTAGGAAGGAACAAGTAACATACCTTTATATTGCTTCCTAGGGTCTCTATTGCTCTCGCTTCGCTCCGATGCTCTCATGAGGTCAATACCAAGACAACACAAACCAACCAAAGTGAAGCTAGCAAAATATATTCAACTGCCAACTTATGTGTATGATCAAGGAATTACATAATAAAGTGAGAATATCTCTATGGGAAAGGGACATGCCACTGTACTATATTGATTGAAAGTAAAGATTACAACCTGATCGTCGTGATGTCACAAGCTTCCTTTCGATGGCTCTTGGCTCCAACACACACACTTGCTCAATCCTTGTATGAAGAAGATCAAATCCTCTTGATAGACTTGCTAGAGTCTCCAAGCTACTATTCAGGCTAAGTCCTTCACACAATTCTTTCACCAATTCTCCAATGAATCTTGCTTAACCTTTTCCATGAGAATTCCCTCAATATATAGGAGAGAATGAGATAGTTAGTTGGATAAGAATGATCCCACAATATCAGGGAATCCAATACAAGGATAACCATTCAAATGCCAACCCATTCTTCTAGAAGATTCCCTTCTAGAAACATCGAGAATTCATCTTTTTCCATGCTTTAGGAAGAGTTCGCACCCTGGATATTCAACACAGTGCGAGAAGTTCGCACCCTGGCTTAAAGTAACCTGCGAGAATGGGTCATTATTGCACCTAAATATATTAGCAACCTGCGAACCTTCTTCAAAAATGAGTTTTCTGGGAAGAGATGAAAGTAACTTTTCTCAGGAGAAATTTCTTATGAAGAGCCTGAGTACACCATCATCAATACATCATCATGATGACCAAAATCATGGGTAACAGAATTCCCCCCAAAGTATGAGGTTGGAATCAGTGACAGCCGAAAGACTTTGTAAGCTGCATGTGTGTGTCGGAAACCAGGAGCACACCTAATCGGAAACCTGCGAACAACCAAGCATCTGCAGAATATCATATTTATTAATTCTGAGGTAGGAATTCCCATACTCACATCATAGACCGATGACATTGTAAACATGGGTCATGGCCACCAATCATACACCGAGGGTCCTCATGAGGTGATTTTTCCTTTTTAGTTGGTTATTCAAAAGCCCAACTGAAAATTGATTTTCTGAAGCATATGCCCCCAGCGTTCCTGCGATTTCAGTGGCGAGCTGGTCATTTTTCTTATTTTTTCCATCGTTCATGATTTTGTATTTTTTCGCAGTGGATTCTCCTTCTTGATAGAACTCTCTTTTCACTACCGCCTTCCTCTTTTTATCAAAAAAGAATTCATTTGGAGGGATTTTCTCTGCTCTTATGGGCCTCAGTTCTTCATTAAATATCCACCCCTCGCCGACATTTCCCTACGCCGACTGTAAGGGTGTGACTGAGGTGATGGGCTCTCCTATTTGTTTTACCGAATCTTTTGGAGTGCCAACGGGATTGTGATCTTTTGGCGTACCTAGAGCCTCTGTTTCAGTCTCCATATTTTGTTTACCTGGTGGGCCTAGAGTTTTTACTTCCGCCTCTAAACTCTGTTCCCTGGGTGGGTGCATAGTCTCCTCTTTTGCATCAGGATTCTTCACTTGCTCCCCTTCCTGGTGTTTTCCGAGATTAGAAATTTGGCCCTCAAAACCTTCAGCATCCTTCCGTTTCACCTCGGAAATACCCAAACCTCCCAACACAGCGGGAAGGCTTCTTCGTCTATGTTCTTGGAACTTTAATACAGATGTTGTGTCTTCGGGTGCTAAAGATCGGATCCGAACTAGCACTTCCCCATAAGACCTCGCCCCTCGAAAAATGTCATCCGGGGTGAAGACTCGTGTTCAAACCTCTTCAGCCCATAATTAGCTAAATGGTTGCTTACGATTTTCTGAGGATCATGTTTTTTATAATCAATGGAGACCAAACTCAGGTCTTCCAGGGCTGCAGCCTCGGCTTTGGCATGCCCGAAATCCAATAAAGAATAAGAATTTAGCCGAACGGGGAAAAACATCCATACCTTCTTCGAAGATGCTTTGATTTCTTTACTCACCCCGACAATCACTGTTTGTTGGGCGATCTCGCGACAAGCCATCTTGTCGGGGATGAACAGTGGTAGTGCAAGCGGGGGAACAACAGCTCCGAACACTCTGAAATAGGAAAACTATGCTTCTACGTACCAGTCCGCTATACCACTCAGATTTGCAGCAATACTGTCCAAGATACGAGGTGGCGTGCGACCAAAAATGGCGATGTGCAGGGGCACCATCACCCAGTTGAATATTTCATAAATGAATTTGTCCGCTTTATTCTCCCACAGTTTGTCGTGATACTCATGCCCGGGCTTTTCTTGGATTGGATTCCAAGCCCAGCTCATCAAAGGGAATGGTGTCATAGAACATACCGCATCCATAATGTATGCGGACATGAAAAAAGAGGACGTTCTCCCGCTTGCCTTCTGCTCCCGATACTCTCTGACCCGGTTGGCCAAGCTGTCCGAGTGTATCTTTGCCCAATTAAAGGAGCAACCTTCTGCAACCCGGAATATGAGAGGCACCCATGCGATGTAGAAATGCGAGGTGTCTTCTCTCCCAAATAGCCGACATGTCATCATGGACACATATTTATATTGTGGCTCCAAAGAAGCGATAGAATACACGCCCTGGTCATTTGCTCTGAATTTCACGGCGTGCTAAACCCAATCCTTTATCAAACCGGGCATGGTTTTTTCATATTCAGTGCACTCCTTTTGTTTGAATCCCTCCAGGAATTCATCATCATACGTGTATTCAGATGTTTTTGGGAGCTTATACATGGCTTGGATGTGCTTCGGTCTAAAAGTCTCGACCGTGACCTGCTGGTCGTTTATGATAGTTCTGGTGGGTAAGTCTATGTTATCTAGTGCCCATCGGATCATATCATAATAGGGAAGCAACCGTGGTCTGGTTGCTACCTTGTGCATTCCTGATTGAACAACAATCTTGTATTTGGTGTTCAAGTCGTCTTTTTCATTTTTGTCGGAATATGAATAATTCACCAACTCATATTGCAGAATATCTGAAACAAACGACCAGCTAGGGACTGAATCAACACTCCGGGGCGAAGTGTCGGAGACATTATCCAAGCCTTGCCCTGCAACCTCGATATTCGCCTTTGCTACTTTCCGTGGAGCCATGGCTGAAACTTGTGTTTTCGCTCTCCTTCGATAAAACTGTGTATACATACAGAAAGTAGTTAACTCAGAAACGATGAGCTCCGCATGTTATGAAAAATGCATAATGAAACGTGACTCTTGCAATATATTTGAAAAAAAAGTACCTTTCAACACCAGTCTGTCAATTCGGAATTAGAAATAAATTTTTGCCGTAAAAATCCGATCTTAAACATAAATTTACCTTATCTTCCCATTAATGTCATAAATTTTGGTGGTTTGACAGTCAGTCGGAGTATGGAGAGAAAATATCTACCTCGGGAAATGTGCAAACCTCGATGCGCGGGACATATCTCGCTTTATTTTAAATTATCAAAACTTAGCAACGTTAATAACTTTCTCGCTTTTCACTACTTCGTAGATTTTCTTTTAACACTTTGAGTCCCTAACTCGTGAGATCGCGAGGACCGATTTTGGCTTAATTAATAGTAATCGTGATTTGGAGTATTATTAATTTTATAATCAATTTATTCGCCATATCGCGACTCAGAACTTCGAAGACCATTCTCTGGGAGATTAGTATGTCGAGTCGTGAAACTGCGAGATGGATATAATTACGACTCAATTAAGGGGAGGAAAATCTTAGATTAGGCGATTAATTAATCAAGTTATAATTATGTCGCGACTTCGTGAGTCAGGGTTTTAGACGAGGTAACTTTCCAAAAGATAATGTCGAGTGGCGAAATGCTGAGAATAGATTTAACCATGGTTAGCCCTTTTGCCTTTAATCCTTGACCAGGGTTAGCTCGAAAGAACCTCATGTTCTCGACTCTCGCAGTTGTAAACATAAAAATTCAAACTTGGCGAACGCCGAGGCGCAAAACCCCGACGACGTCTAATCACTGAGTTAAAATATTTGACCTTAGTTACTATCTTGAGTGAAAATTTAAAATGAGTTCACCGTTTCGCGACTCGGGACGTGTGAATTCATGAGTTATAGTAGTCCGACTTGCGAGATCTCGAAGTAAAAAAAAAAAAGCGACATTCTTTCGAAAGTGGATTTGTTTTGAGAGTAGAAAAGCCTTGTTGTTTATGTAATAAGGTAGGAGAGTTTTCAAAGTCTCAGGGGGAAAAATCAAAAGACCATCTTTAGATTTCAAGTCTCAAAAATTGAAAATTGTGAAGGGTAAAAATAAAACAAGGGCGGCTCCAACATAGGCTCCAACTAAGGATCACGCCTTCCTGTGAGGCGGGAAGAACAGTAGACCACGTGCCAATATTGGGTAAATGGAGTCAAAAGATCAAAAAGGAAGAAAGATTCCAAGGAAAAGGGATCGAAGGGGGGGGGGAAGACTCCGCTCTTTACCTCGAGAGGTTTTTCAAAATCATATACTCTTTCTAAACACAACTGTAGTCCCTTTCACAGTTTTCCCTTTCCCACTACTAACTTTGGGTATGTTTTAAGACAATCGAAACGAGCCTAGGAGATTCAACAGATCTTGTGACTCTCAGCTTGCATCAAAAGCATGAGATTATATATTTTTAAATCGGGGAGTCCTGTCTGAATTTGGGGTGTTGATCAGGTTTTTAGAAAGCATTGGTTACCAGAGTAGAGTGATGTTCATGTATAACAACCTTAAAGATATCTCAGACATTGCTTCACTGCCAGCGAGCCTGTTCAGTACCCCGGTGAAGTTGTCTGACCCCTTTCACTGAATTGCCTTTCACCACTTCAGAAAATATTTATGCATTTAAATGCTGAGACGAGGGCAATCATTTCTGAATTTCCTTTCATCGTCTTCCTGGACTAGGTGGGGGCAATCATTTATAAATTTCCTTTCACCACATGTCTTATAATTTACTTTTAAAGCATGAAGATGGGGGCAATCAGTTTTTATCAGGGCTGATATCTGTGTAATATTTTGTATCAGAGGTCTGTCAACTTATTTTAATTACTCGGTATCAATCTTCCTTTGACCTTCAAAACACCTTCGTTGTTAGGGAGATAGGGGAAAATAATAAATATTTAAGGGGCATCCTGTTTGAGCAAGCTTTGATTCTTCCGAAACTGTTGAAAAACCTAGGAAAGGTAGGATCGCTCTAAACGTTCCTTCGTTTAGCAGGATATTAAGTAGTTGTGAAGACCAACTTTCCTATCAAGATCTGTTTCGAAACCCCTGAGGTTTAAAACAAAATACTTTTATCCCTTCGCAATAACTCGGGAAGATGGTGACTTACTAAAAGTTAGACCTGAAGATAGACAGGATACAAAGCAACGATTCATTGACTGAAAATATGGGGGTCAAACCAACTCGTGACTGACTCTTGTAGATAAATTCGGGAATAGTTTATTTCAACAGCCCATTTTTGATTTATTGTATCATTCAATTAATTTTAAAACAAAAATTACCAAACCAAGCAATGATCCTGCTGTCTAACCATTTGTATTGTAGTTTGAAATATGTTACCTTGATTTCCCTTAACAGTCTTTCATCATATATATATATATTTTTGAGAAAGTTCCTTTTTACCTTTTTATTTCACTTTATTTGCGCAATACGAAACTATTTTAGGTATCACCTTTTTACGTCATTCTATTTCTGACACCGACCTACAAATTTCTTTCCCTGCTAGTTCCATTTGCAGCTGGGATCCTGTAAAAAGCAAATGCAAATCTTATTAAAAATGTGTCGAGAGCTTAGGAACAAAACCGAAAATTAAAAATAAATGTTCAAATATACTTATGTACAAAACATGAAATTTATTTATTTACGATATATATATATATATATATATATATATATATATATATATATATATATATATATATATATATATATATATATATATATTTATTTAATTTTTATGTTTACAACCGTTATGTCATGTAATGTTTCAGATATCGCCCGTTGACAGGGGCGCTGAGGACTTCTCCATCAATGTTATCCAACAGGAAAGAATTCTTCCCCTTTGGGGCAGAGACCCTGAATGGTCCATACCAGGGGTGGTCAAATTTACCATGTTTCGCGGCTTCCTCATTTCTTGCATTCCATCTCAGTACCAAGTCACCTGGAAGGAATTCCCTATCTTTTTCCTTGAGATCGAACAAAGCTTTCATCTCGTCCTGGTACTTCTGCATTTTCTCATCAACCTCCACTCTATGTTGTTGAACCTCGATCATCTGATTAATTCTCCTGGTTACATGATTTGGTTCTTCATTTTGATCCTTCCATAACTTCATCACTGGTAATGCTAGGTTTATAGGTAGAACAACATTTGTGCCATAGACCATTTGAAAAGGTGAAATGCCGATAGACCTTTTAGTGCTTATGCGGTTTGCCCATAATGCGTATTTTAAGTGCACATGCCAGGACCTTTTATTTTTATCCAGTACTTTCTTGATTATGTTTACCAGGCTCTTGTTGGATGATTCGGCCAACCCGTTTCCCTGGGGGTAATAAGCAGTGGAATGGCCGAGAACAATATTGTACTTCTGATAGAAGCTGATCATAGCCATGGACTTGAAAGCCTGGGTGTTGTCGGTAACAATATTTCGGGGACACCCGAATCTTGACAGGATATTATCTTCCAAGAAGTCGATCACCACCGAGTCTGTTGCCCTTTTGGTTGGAATGGCTTCCACCCACTTTGTAAAATAATCTGTGGATGTTAAAATCCACTTATGTTGAGCACTGGAATGGAGATTAATTTCCCCTATGAAGTCTAGACCCCATTGTTGAAATGGAGCTTCGGATTTGACTGGAATGAGTGGCAGTGCAGGGAGTTTCTGTTTACCAGCGAATATTTGACAAGGGTTTCAAGTACGCACTTTGGAATTGACGTCCAAAAATAGTTTCGGCCAATAGTAACCGGCCCTCAAGATCTTGTAGGTTGTGGCTCTCCATGCATGGTGTCCTCCACAGACTCCTTCATGGAATTCCTCTATAACCCGTGGAGTTTTTGACTCAACCAAACAGACTAGTAGGAACCCGAGTGGATCCTTCCAGTATAGCTGATTTTCGGCGATGCAATATTTTACAGCATGAAGTTTTAAAGTTCTGCATTTGGCTGGTGATAGCCCATATGGACATTTCCGGTTTAACAAGTAGAACACTATGTCTTTATACCAGCCTGACGACATGAACTTTTCTTCAACCTTGCTTGGATCTGTCTGGTCATCCGGCTCATGCAGGTGTGTGTCTTCGTCTTCTCCTTGGAGGAAATTAATATCAAGAGCTCTAAGGTTAGACTCAGCCAAGAGTTTGGCCAGACCCTGCCCCATTATCAATTTAGTGGGCTTGACTTCCAAATCAAATTCTTGTATTTTAGCGAGCCAACGCCCTCGTTTTCTGTCACTATCTGGCTGTACCAATATATCTTTCACAGCACTGGTTGGTACGTACGCAATAATTTTCGAATGCAGTACATAGGTTCTGAATTCTTTTAGCGCTTTCACCATTGCATACGCCTGTTTTTCTAGTATGTCATACTTTAGTTTGGCGTCTCTAAGGCTCTTGCTAAAAAATGTGATTGGTCGTTCGAAGCCTTCGTCATCCTTTTGCAGGAGCACCGCGACAATAGTATGTTCAGAAGAAAACGAGAAAATGAGGAAATCTTTCAAGTAATCTGGGCTTGCTAACACAGGTGCCTCGCTTATGAATTTTTTAATATGCACAAACGATGCTTTAGCCCCGATCGTCCAATTTACTCTGCTATCATTCTTCAACATTCCTGTGATCAATTTGACAATCTCAGCAAAATTGGGGATAAACCTTCGTAAAAAAATTATTGTACCTAAGAAAGATTGAATTTCTTTTACGTTTCTGGGAATATTTATAGTTTCTATTGCTTCAATCCTCTTAGGATCAATCCTGATCCCATCCTTAGATACGATATGCCCCAGAAGCTTACCTTCCCGCATAGAGAAATGTGATTTCTTTGGGTTCAAAGACAGACCATACCTGCGACATTTTTCAAAAGTTTGTTTTAGATGGATCAAATTTTCTTCATTGGTTTTAGAGAAAACCGTCAAATCGTCGAGGTAGATGACTACGAACTTGTCTCTTTCTCCTACGAAAGCAATGTCCATAGCACGCTGGAATGTATCTCCTGCATTCATCAAACCAAACGACATTTTATCATACATGAATGTACCCCATGGTGTGGTGAAATCATTTTTTTCTCTGTCTTGCTCGTTCATGGTGATTTGGTTATATCCAGAGAACCCATCTATCATAGACATTCGATTTGCTCCGACTACCTTTTCTAGGACGTGGTCCATTTTGGGGAGTGGATAATTATCCTTAAGGGAAGACTTATTTAGGTTTTGGAAATCTACACACATTCGGATTTATCTGTTCTTTTTCCTGACCGGGACCAAATTTTCCACCCAGTCTGAGTACCTCAGAGGTACGATTATTTTCGCGTCTAAAAGATTCTTAACTTCCTTTTCAATCACGGGCAACAAAATGGGGTTAATTTTCCTAAGATTTTGCCTAAACGACTTGACCCCGGGCTTCAAAGGTATCTTGTGCTCAATTATGGAAGTGTCATACATTGAAAGCTCATCATAGGACCAGGCGAAAACATCTTTGTATTGTCTGAGTAGGTCTCTGTACTGGACTTTTACCTTGGGAGGGAGGAACTTAGACATCTTTACTATCCTGGATTCTTTCTTAGTTCCTATATCTCAGTCCTCCACTTCTTCTGGTTGGGGCTGCAAAGTGGATTTCATAGGTACGTCATTCTGATCGAAAAGTCTTTCTAAAGGAATTAAGCCTTTCGGAATTTGGTTGTTTTTAAGGACCAACATACGATGATCCGCTATTTTTTCTCGGAAGGTTTCAGGATATTCTCCTTCTTGCATAATCCACATCGAGTCATTTTGATTCTCTTAGTCTGGATGAGTTTCAGAGAACTCACCTACGGCCAGTGTTGGATATTGTTTGGTATAGAGGGTTTGTATCTGATTTCAATGTGATACTTCAGTTTGACGGTCATAGGAGGAGAAAAGGTTGAAGCTGCCTTGGCCAATGCGTCGGCATGCAGATTCTCTGCGTGAGGGATAAAATGGACCTTTACAGATGAGAAAAAGTTTTCCATCAAATCCCAAGCACAATTTCTGTATGTTCTTAGTCTTGGATGCTTGGCTAGATATTGTCGGTTTATTTGTCTTACTATCAATTCTGCGTCACCGTATACCTCCAAGTTTTTTATATTTAACTTCTTCGCAACCTCTAATCCTAAGATCAATGCCTCATACTCGCATACGTTATTGGTGTAATCTATGTCCCACTGCAAACGATAGGAGAAAGGAACAATGAATTTACCTTCAGGTGCTACCAAAAGTACCCCAGCACCAGCTCCTTCAGAAGACGAAGCGCCATCGAAGTACATTTTCCATACACCAGTATTGCACAGCTCTTCTGTCAATAGGATTAACTCTTCTTTCTTTATATCGAGTTCCTTAGGACCTCCATCTAATCCATCATCAAAAGACAAAATGCAGTTTCCCAGATCTTGGTCTGCGATGTAAATGGGGAAGTTGTGTGGGTTTTGGGGATCACTGACCGTGTACGCTAATCTCGTCTCTCTGTATAAATGAGTGAATTGACCCCCAAAAATAGGGATCATGGCATAAGACATGTCTAACTGAAGGGAACCTCCCAACTTGGCCCCCCATGACCTAGACAACAACATACCGTACTTAGGGGGGATATCGGCAATAACCACATCCATCAGGATACTTTTAACAGGGACCTGCGCTAGGGTAACTACTAGATCCTTTATCATCCCCATGCACTTAACCTTCCTTGAATCGAAATAATACAGATTTCCATAAGGTCTCGTGATCTAGAGACCCAACTTCTCCATTATAATTTTGGGCATAACGTTATGAGAAGCCCCAGAGTCTAACATACAATTATGTAGCAACTGATCATGTATATTCAAGGTGATATAAAAAGGAGCGATGTTGTCTTTGGACCCTTCAAAATGAGGACCAAAGGTGATGTTAGGTCTCTCATCTTCCAGGTTGATGACATTAGACTGACTTTCTAGCTCGTAGACACCCATCGCTTTGGCAATTTGCTTCCGATAAGCGGGATTTTTTGCTAATTCTACCAAAGGAATCGGTATTTTAATTTTGCTTAACTCATTTTCAAAACTGAAAGATGTGTTTACCTTATCCGTTTCTTTGGTTGAGACTTCCAAATTTTTTCTTTCTGGCTTACTTGTCTGGATCGCTTTATCACTCGTGATCCTAGTTGAAGACGTAAATTTATCTACTGGTTCGGTTTCTTGTGTTTGAGTTTCAACTTTTTTCACCTCGGACTCTTGAGTGCTTGCTACCTTGGTTTTGTTGCTGGGTAACAAGGTCTCTTCCGAAGGAGGTTCATAAGCTTGACCTTTTTGAAGGATTTTCTTTGGTTGATTCATTGAGGTAGGCTTACTCTTAGATCTTAGATTATACTTTGGTTGAAACTCGGCCATTATCATCTCTGTTTCTGGTTGAGATACACAAGGATAAGTGTAATCACCTTATTCATCCTCATTCATCGGTTGAGGGGTGTTCAAAGATTTCTCATAGTCTTCACGAGTCAGATATGGTTGTGAACAGTCATCACCGAAATTCGCGACTTCATCTTCCGAATCTCCGAAATCTTGGAGGTCGTTTACTCCTATAAAATTTTCGTTTTTTAATGGAGCTTGTATTTTTTGATCTTCGTTCTTTATTTGTCTCTGTTTATTTTGGGGATTTGGGTTTCTCCTGAAGTCCTTTTTATTAGAAGAATCAGCTTTAAACTGGTCCAACTCCATCCTAGAGATTTTGTTAGACAGTTCTTTAATTATTCGGGCCATATCATCTACTTTGTCATCAGTGTATCTATTTGAGCCCGAAGGACCCGCTGGTTCCCTATAGCGTCTATTCTCACGGTTGACTGTTTCTACTTTAGCCTTTAATTTTCCTGAAGCCATCATATTAGATTCGATTTCGACAACATCATCTTGCATTCTGTTTAGGGTGGCTCCTCTTTTTTCTCGTAAAAGTAGTGTGAAACCCGGCTCGAAAGCTCCTGCGAAGGTTACTTTGGCTGAGGGTTCGGAGGGTTTAACAGCAGCTCGAATCTTATTATATAGTTTGTTGAATCTCAGAATAAATTCCATGATTGTTTCTGAGTTCTTTTTCTTTAGGGACCCAAACTCGGTAAGGTAATATAAGTGATCTTTTCACTCTCCCCATTGTCTGAGGAAATCATCTTCCAAAGCGTCATATGTCCAGATAGAAGCTGCGGGGAGGCTCCGAAACCAAGTTCGGACCTGTCCTTCAAAGGTTTGGACAAGGAGTCTCGAATAGAGATCTTCGTGCTCGATACCACAGACGTCTGTGAACTGGTCAAAGAAATTTATATGCTTGGCTATGGTTAGGTCTCCCTCCCCAGTGAACTTAGGAATATTTTTGATGTAGTTTTCAGGAAGATCGTGTAGGGGGGCGGGAAAAACCAGGGGAGTGTATCTTGTTGCTACTTTAGCAAATACTCTGGGAGGGGGGACAAGCCCTTGACCTCCACCTCCTCCTCCAGGAGCACCTCCACCACCTCCTTCGATGGCTGCCATCGATTCTGGTGGGGAAACAGGCGAGACAGGGAAATTCAGTCGAAGAAAAGCTGGTATGTCAACTGTCGATGGACTTTCTAAAGGATCTTTTCTCTTGTGTATGGATGGGAAATTTTGATGAATCTCACTCCTAACTTCAGAGTAGTTTGTCATCGGATCTCGGGTATCAAACAGAGGACTGCGTGAAGTAGAGGGTTCTGAATGGCATTTAGTCTTTAAAAAAATTTCGGGATTATTAACAGGCGTAATCAGCTTACCATCTGGGTTCTGTCTGGTATTCCTTCTAACGAATGCCAGCTTATTTTTTTTTTGTGGAGTCTCCAAGTGAAATATTGAAAAGCCTTAAAATTGTGTGTACTCTATGTTCACTATCAAGGAGTAACACTTTCAACGAAATAAATGTCGTTTTCCCAGGGAAAAAGATTTCGTAACTTCGGTTCCCGGTAATGGCGCCAGAAAGATGTTGTTCCTGAGTCTGTACTTAAGGCTCAAAAGTACAGTGTCAAGGCATCCGAAAGTAGGTGAAATATGGGTAAGAGGGTAACGTCAACCTTCGGTATAAGAAACTAGGGAAGATTTCTACGTTCGCATCGTCTAGCTTCCAACTGTTCTTGAGTAGTTATATCTTGTTCAATGGCTGCCCATGAACATTCAAGTTCCTCCCGGTTACTAGCAGTTTTAAGGATTATGTCAAAAATATTTAAGGCGATATGCGTTTGGTTCGATAGTCCGGGTTCGACATTGGGCTGTGTTGTTGCAGGGATAGTCATGGAGGAATAGTAAGAGTGGGAAAGTATTTAAAGAGAGATTAAATGTTGTCTTGATTTGGTCGAAATAAAGAGAATTTTACGTTTTTGGAATAAAATAGAAATGCAAATCGAAGGCTCTTTTCTGTAACTATATTATATTTTAATAAAAGGTGTGAGGTGGAGGAAAAACATTTAGCTGCATACAACACAAGATTCCTGTCAAAGAGAAAACTCACATATAAACAGAAGAGGAAATTAGTAAGGAAATAACTGACATAGCACAGAATATATATAGAATCCTGAAAGTACAGATTGGTCTTACACTCGCTGATAGCTGGTGCAGAGGAAAGACAATAAATACTTACAGAAAACTGAAATCCTTTTGTTATAGTAGTGGTCGTACTAAATTACAACAAAGCACATCAATTATGAATCATAGAATGAAATGAAATATGAAATATGAAGAAACAAACTTGTAACACAGTCTGGACGGAATCGAGAATCTCCAGATTTGCTTATATTAACTTCTCAAATGAAAAAACTCTATTACAATCAATACCAAAAAAGGTCCAGCCTTGGTTATTTCTTTCTGTGATATATTTATACAATTTTACAGATCAGTTAGAATCTCAATGGTTACACAAAGGTGGTTACAACCGAGAGGAGTGCAATCGCTCCCTTTCTCTTACTTTATCTTTACTTGGTGCCAGGTGCTCGTCTTTGCGTGGATTCGGTGCAGGCGATGCATTTTTCTACAAACTGAGATACGAGCCGTGACGGCTCTGCTTGACAGCTGGCCTCGATGAAGTAACATTCTCGGGATAATTGTTGTATCTTGTCTCCCATTTGTGCATCGATGATGTCGAGGGCACTTAGTTGCGCGCTGGGTTGGATTAAGTGCTTGTCAACTTGAGCCATGTCCACCCTCTCCATCTGAGAGATATCGGCCGAATCTCTCTCCTCCTTTTCCTTTAGATCGCGTGAGGTCTGTTCCACATTTATTTGTATTAATGCTTCTGCCTCACCTCGGATGTCAATCTCCAACAGATCACCATCTATGGAGTTAAAGGCTTCTTCTAAAGAGTGGGTTACCTTTTGGACTTGTTATTTTCCCAGGGCAATGTTATGTTCCCAATCTTTCAATAAAATATTGCCTCTGGTTTGTTCATGGATGGAAAGCCCAGGAGCGCCTACCGAAAACCTGTTATTTGTGGCGATTACCACGTCCTGGAAAGCGACCCGAGCCACTTCGGCCTCCCTTTCCCTGGTAGTCAAGTTCTTGGACACATGATTCATCAACAAAAAGGTTCTCCCGGATCTCTCCTATCCTGGCAAGCAAATTCTGCTGTGCCGAAAAGATTTTACTCCGAATCTCACTGGCTTGAGATTTAAATATGTTGATGTCTATTTCTCTACTCTCGGCGATTTCTGCCCGAACCTGCTATTGTTCAATCAGATTTCTCTGTTGGCTCGCCTGCGCTCTACCATCTCAGACCACTAACTGTGCTTGCTTGAGCTTGGTCTTGAGCATTTCTATTTCATTTTTGTCAGCCGCTCTGGCCTGTTCTATCTCCATGCTGGCTTGACCTTTAGCATTCTCTACAGCTGTAGCTAGTCTAGCCTCGAGGGTCCTAATGAGGCGATTTTTCCTTTTTATTTAGTTATTCAAAAGCCCAACTGAGAATTGATTTGCTGAAGCATATGCCCCCAGTGTTCCTGCGATTTCAGTGGCGAGCTGGTCATTTTTCTTAGTTTTTCCATCGGTCATGATTTTGTATTTTTTCACAGTGGATTCTCCTTCTTGATAGAACTCTCTTTTCACTACCGCCTTCCTCTTTTTATCAAAAAAGAATTCATTTGGAGGGAGTTCCTCTACTCTTATGGGCCTCAGTTCTTCTTTAAATATCCACCCCTCGCCGACATTTCCCTGTGTCGACTGTAAGGGTGTGACTGAGGTGATGGGATCTCCTATTTGTTTTGCCGAATCTTTTGGAGTGCCGATGGGATTGTGATATTTTGGCGTACCTAGAGCCTCTGTTTCAGTCTCCAGCTTTTGTTTACCTGGTGGGCCTGGAGTTTTTACTTCCGCCTCTGAACTCTGTTCCCTAGGTGGGTGCGTAGTCTCCTCTTCTGCTTTGGGATTCTTCACTTGCTCCCCTTCTTGGTGTTTTCCGAGATTAGAAATTTGGCCCTCAGAACCTTCAGCATCCTTTTGTTTTGCCTCAAAAATACCCAAACCTCCCAACACAGCGGGAAGGCTTCTTCGTCTATGTTCTTGGAACTTTAATATAGATGTTGTGTCTTCAGGAGCTAAAGATCGGATCCGAACTAGCACTTCCCCATAAGACCTCGCTCCTCAGAAAATGTCATCCAGGGGTGAAGACTCGTGCTTAAACCTCTTCAGCCCATAATTAGCTAAATGGTTTCTTACGATTTTTTGAGGATCATGTTTTTTATACTCAATGGAGACCAAACTCAGGTCTTCCAGGGCTGCAGCCCCGGATTTGGCATGCCCGAAATCCAATAAAGAATAAGAATTTAACCGAACGGGGAAAAATGGCCATACCTTCTTCGAAGATGCTTTGAGTTCTTTACTCACCCCGCCAATCACTGTTTGTCGGGCGATCTCGCGACAAGCCAGCTTGTCGGGGATGAACAGTGGTAGTGCAAGCGGGGGACCAACAGCTCCGAACACTCTGAAATAGGAAAACTCTACTTCTACATACCAGTCCGCTCTACCACTCAGATTTGAAGCAATACTGTCCGAGATACGAGGTGGAGAGCGACCAAAAATGGCGATGTGCAGGGGCACCATCACCCAGTTGAAAATTTCATAAATGAATTTGTCCACTTTATTCTCCCAAAATTTGTCGTGATACTCATGCACGAAATTTTCTTGGACTGGATTCCAAGCCCAACTCATCAAAGGGAATGGTGTCATAGAACATAATGCGTCCATAATGTATGTGGACATGAAAAAAGAGGACGGTCTCCCGCTTGCCTTCTGCTCCCGATACTCTGTGACCCGGTTGGCCAAGCTGTCCAAGAGTATCTTTGCCCAATTAAACGAGCAACCTTCTGCAACCTGGAATATGAGAGGCACCCATGCGATGTAGAAATGCGAGGTGTCTTCTCTCCCAAATAGCTGACATGTCATCATGGCCACATATTTATACTGTGGCTCTAAAGAAGCGATAGAATACATGCCCTGGTCATTTGCTCTGAATTTCGGGGCCCGCGAAACCCAATCCTTTATCAAACCGGCCATGGTTTTTTCATATTCAGTGCACTCCTTCTGTTTGAATCCCTCCAAGAATTCAACATCATACGTGTATTCAAATGTTTTCGGGAGCTTATACATGGTTTGGATGTGCTCCGGTCTAAAAGTCCCAACCGTGACCTGCTGGTCGTTTATGATAGTTCTGGTGGGTAAGTCTATGTGATCTAGCGCCCATCGGATCATATCATAATAGGGAAGCAACCATGGTCTGGTTTCTACCTTATGCATTCCTGATTGAACAACAATCTTGTATTTGGTGTTCAAGTCGTCCTTTTCATTTTCGTCGGAATCTGAATAATTCACCAACTCAAATTGTAGAATATCTGAAACAAACGACTAGCTAGGGACTGAATCAACACTTCGGGGCGAAGTGTCGGAGACATTATCCGAGCCTTGCCCTGCAACCTCGATATTCGCCTTTGCTGCTTTCCGTGGAGCCATGGCTGAAACTTGCGTTTTTTCTCTCCTTCGATAAAACTGTGTATACATACAGAAAGTAGTTAACTCAAAAATGATGAGCTCCGCATGTTATGAAAAATGCATAATGAAATGTGACTCTTGCAATATATTTGAAAAAACAGTACCTTTCAACACCATTCTGTCAATTCGGAATTAGAAATAAATTTTTTCCATAAAAATCCGATCTTAAACATAAATTTACCTTATCTTCCCATTAATGTCATAAATTTTGGCGGTTTGACAGTCAGTCGGAGTATGGAGAGAAAATAGCTACCTCAGGAAATGTGCAAACCTTGATGCATGGGACATATCTCGCTTTATTTTAAATTATCAAAACTTAGCAACGTTAATAACTTTCTCACTTTTCTCTACTTCGTAGATTTTCTTTTAACACTTTGAGTCCCTAACTCGTGAGATCGCGAGGACCGATTTTGGCTTAATTAACAGTAATCGTGATTTGGAGTATTATTAATTTTATAATCAATTTATTCGCCATATCGCGACTCGGAACTTCAAATACCATTCTCTGGGAGATTAGTATGCCGAGTCGCGAAACTGCGAGATGGATATAATTATGACTCAATTAAGGGGAGAAAATCTTAGATTAGGCGATTAATTAATCAAGTTATAATTATGTCGCGATTTTGTGAGTCGGGGTTTTAGACAAGGTAACTTTCCAAAAGATAATGCCGAGTGGCGAAACGCTGAGAATAGATTTAACCATGGTTAGCCCTTTTGCCTTTAATCCTTGACTAGGGTTAGCCCGAAAGAACCTTGTGTTCTCGGCTCTCGGAGCTATAAACATAAAAATTCGAACTTGGAGAACATCGAGGCACGAAACCCCGACGACGTCTAATCACTGAGTTAAAAGATTTGACCCTGGTTTCTATCTTGAGTGAAAATTTAAAACGAGTTTTCCGTTTCGCGACTCGGGACGTGTGAATTCATGAGTTATAGTAGTATAACTTGCGAGATCCCGAAGTAAAACAAAAAGAGTGACATTCTTTCGAAAGTGGATTTGTTTCGAGAGTAGAAAAGCATCGTTGTTTATGTAATAAGGTAGGAGAGTTTTCAAAGTCTCAGGGGGAAAAATCAAAAGACCATCTTTAGATTTCAAGTCTCAAAAATTGAAAATTGTGAAGGGTAAAAATAAAACAAGGGCAACTCCAACAGTATGCTCGATCATGTTCTCATTTATTTTTGAGCGCAAGAACGGACAAAGACCACGCTCGAGGTTTTATACAAAAACCATAAAAAACAATCAAAACATGCGATGATAAAGAAAAGTATATGTTTGTATCCTTGTTTAGGAACATCCAAGTCATTACGCCTACAAAAGTTACACTCAAAAGGACATTAGGGATTAGGGTTTAATAGATAAATAATCATAAAAAAACAAATGACATAGCAAAAGTAAATGAAAAGGAGTAAAAACTCTTTTTATCATGTCATTTTTACTTTTCCACTACTTGAGCTCAAAAAACCCCTCTTTTACCCTCGAAGTTCGGCGTCAGATTGCTGGAGTTATGAGTGTCCATTCATCGATTCATCAACAACAATGAGGTAGGCTCTTTGTCCTCTACTCTTTCATGGTTTAATTTTGCATTTTCATTGGTTAAAAATTCATTTTTAAGTTGATTTTATGAGCCCTACTTGCACTCAACCATTCTCACAGGTGGGCTACACGGGACCTGCGAGAATGAGTGATTCTCGCAGGTGAGCCCACAACAGCCAGTGAGGTTCTCACACTGTGCCCAAAGGGCACCTGTGAGAACCGCAAAGCACAATTTTTTTTTAAATTTTAATCAATGAAAAAAGAACCAATTAATGAATAGAGTTGCTAATCTTCTCTTTGTGCTTCTTATGCAGGTAATTGGACATCAAAATGGTTCTTGAATGGCGCAAAAGGGAGCACGAAGAAGACAATGCTATTGTCGAAAATCATCCACCCACTATTGCTGCTTTGAGAAATTGTGGCCTTCTGAAGTACTTGCGTATCCTAGGCATGAGGGCCCAAGTCAGGTTATTAGAGTACCTGGTGCATATGTGGGATCCCGATCAGTATGTATTTCATGTGGGGGTCCACACACTATCCTTAGATATTGAGGACATTTACTTTTTGACTGGATTGTCATGGCAGGGGTACTACATGAGCCTAACTGGTAGCAGAGGTGGTGGGTTGCCCATGAGTGAGTACTGTTGTTTAAACTGTGTTCCCGAGGTAGAGAGAAAGAAAGGAAAAGTAGGTATTTGGGGGGTACGAGATTTGACCCTCCGTACTATCCTATTCACAATATCTTGGATGGATGGGAATTATGCTCCTCACATTGCGTTACAGAGTTACTTCCAGTATGCTATTGAGTGTACTAAACCTCGAGTTTTTAATTGGGCAGATGCAATGCTTCGTAGCGTAAAAAGGCAGTTGACCAAATGCAGACGAGGCAACCTGAAGAAATTCGGGTACGGATCTTTGCTAGTGTCCTTCTTCCTTGAGAGGGTTCCATTATTGAGGCTGCAGGTTGAGTGGAATTTACTGGCTCCCAGGGATCCAAGGATGCTGATATGGTGTCAGCTTATGGCCCGACACGTAGCTGGACCGATCATCAAGTATGATGATACCTTCTTTGATTGGCTTCAACCACAGATGTTGATGGTTGACGACTATGCTTATGTCGGGTTGGATTTCCGAGGAGATCTGGACTTAGTACTGCTAGAGGATACTCAGTGGGGGAACTTGGTAAGAAGTACACACATTTTTCTTTTTAAATGTTTTTTGTGAATTTTTATCATATTCAAATGTTTTTGTTTTATAAGTTCGTCCAAAGACTAAATACAAAATTTGTTTTTGATGACACAGATGTTGGACCTTATCGAACTCCTGGTACTTCTCCCATTTAGCGGCGAGGAGAGGTAGCGACAACGCCACAATATGCCGAGGACTATCAAGTAGTGGAACAAAATATAGAGGGCATGACCACAGATATTCCAGACATGTCTCTTGAAGAGGTTCCACGACGTGATCAAAGTCATATTGTAGGAGTGTCAGGTTCCATGAGTCAACTGCTCCATAGGGTTGCTCAAGCAGTCGCGTGTTACTGTGAACGTCATCCATGATGTCACTTTGTAGAAGCTATGAGCTTCAGATTTTGACATTTTGGTCTTCGGACAAACTTTTTGTAAAAACTCTTTTGATCGTTATATATAAAGACGACTTCTACCAGTTTATCATGTGTTGTGTGAATATTGATGTGATTGATTTATAAATGATTCAAATTTCTGTCTAATACATAATTAGTCAATGCATCTATTAATGTATTTAGACATCTAGGAATATGTTGATATTCAATGTAATCAAAATAACATTCCAGGAGGCGAATTCGCAAATACACCCATAATAAAGTAGGACTTCGAATAGTATAGAAATTACTTAACTGTAGTACTACAAGCTGCAAATCAAGTTGCACGACCAAATGACGAATATAGGGTAGCGAAGACTTCGACATCTGGCAATCAAACACAACGTCATATAAGGGCAGAGACCAGATAATGACAAAAACAAGCTATAGTAACACACAAGAAGTATGATACAATAAAAATACAAGTACTTGTGCACAGATAACTTTATGCATAGTACTTCTTCAAGTACAACTCATTCCTGGGTTCACTCAAAGGGATACCATCGTAATATACTAACTCATAATCTCCTTTTTCCAAAACTCGTCGAACGATATAAGGACCTCGCCACATGGCTTCGAATTTTCCAACTCCTAGCATATCTCGATCTTGATCATATAGGAGAACAAGATCTCCTTCTGAGAAAATGCGAGGCTTGACATGTTTGTCGTATTGGGCCTTGACACGCTTTTTCTGAGCTTCTATGACTAGGGTGGCATCGCATCGAGTTTCATCTAATCACATAAGATACAATAGACGTTCTTCCTCAACAGAAGTGTTGGGTAGGAGTTCAACAGCTAGTTTTAAAGAGGGTATCTTGCATTCAATCAGGAGAATGGATTCCACACCATAGACTAACCGAAAAGGTGTAAACCCAATAGCGGACTTGACGGATGTCCGGTACGCCCACAATGCCGAAAACAACATTGTGTGCCAACTTGTTTTACGAATCCCTATCATTCGTCGGAGCATAGTTATGAGAACTTTGTTAATCGCTTCGACTTGTCCGTTGGCTTGTGGATAATAGGGCGTTGAGTTATCATGGCGAAGACCCAACTTTTCCATAAGTTCAGACATCATAAATTTTCTGAAGTGACTACCATGATCGGTGATGATAGCTTGGGGAACACCAAAACGAGCTATAACGTGATTAAAAATGAATAATGTTGCGGTATTCCCAGTGTTGTCAAATGTCGACATCGCCTCGGCCCATTTCGTAAAGTAATCAACGACTACAATGATGTAACCATGCCCCCCGGCTGAGTGAGGGTGACATGTCATGAAATTGATGCCCCATTTCGCAAAGGGACCAACTGAGACCACAGGGTGAAGAGGAGCGAGATGTGACCGTATCTTCTGATTATAGGTCTGGCAAGCATGGCATTTATGAACGACGATGATGCAGTCGTTAAACAATAAGGCCAAAAATACCCTGCGCGTAAGATCTTCTGGGCAGTAGCATGCCCAGACATATGACCACCACATGCTCCAGAATGGCAGTCATTCAGAGCTTTCTCGACTTCGTCGAACGTTAGGCAACGTAAAAAAACAGAGTCAATCCCCCGACGATAAAGAGTATCCCCGAGGATAATGTATTGACGAGCTTGATAGCGTATGCGACGTCGATCAGTACCAGACAAAGTTGGCCGGAAAGTTTGGGTTTGGAGATATATAATGATATCCCCATACCAAAGATCATCAATGCTAATAAAGAAAAGAGATTCATCAGGTAATGAATCATCTGCTACATTTTCCATTGCAGAATGGGGAAAGTCGCATATCAACTCAGCAAAAACTAAGGACTTCTTGGACTTGGCGCATTCAAATTCCAAGTCAAACTCCTAGATTATCACAATCCATTTGGAGTATTTTCCCCCTAGCAATTGACGTGTAATAATGTGTTGCATAGGGTTGCAATGGGAAATCGTTGTAGTCTTGCATGAGAGGATATAGTGCCAGAAGCATTGGATGGCTTGGACGACAGACAAGGCCAGTTTCTCGACATGTAAATACTTGATTTCAATAGGCGTGAGACTTCAAATCAAGTAGTAGATAACATGCTCGTCGTTGGCATCATCCTCTTGGACGAGGACCATACTAATAGTGTACTCTAAGGCAGCAAGATAAAGGAAATAATTGCGACTGTAATCGGGGGGAAAAAGAAGCGGAGCACGCATGAGGGACAATTTCAAAGCCTCAAAAGCATTGTTGGAAATGGTATCCTAGACGAACTCTGAATCCTTCTTTAATAGCTATGTAAATCCACGAGTTATCTAGGCGTAATTTGGGATAAAATGACGAAGAAAGTTTGCTTTCCCTTGCAAACTTTGCAACTGGAGAAGTGTAGAAGGAGAAGGGAGATTAAGGATCGCCTCAACCTTTAAAGGATCCACCCAGATCCCTTGACGCGAAACGATAAAACCTAGAAGATGGTCAGATTCCACACAGAAAACACACTTATGAGGATTCAAACAGATACGGTAGAACCGACAGTGAACGAAAATGGCTCGGAGGTGGGTTGGGTGATCGAATCTGCACATTGAATGAGTGGGTAAATCGTCCAAATAGGGTTGAACGATGTGCTTGATATCATGGAAAGAATAAGACATAGCGCGTTGAAAAGTTGCGCCAGAATTCTTGAGACCGAAAGGAAGTTTTCGATAGGCAAAAGTACCCCAAGGACAAATAAAAGCAGTCTTATGTTGATCCTCAGGAACAATGTTGATTTGATTATATCTAGAGAAACCATCCATGAGAGAGAAGATTTCACTTTCGACGCAGTCATCGACAATCTGATCGACAAAAGGGGTAGGCAAGTTGTCTTTTGGACAAGCTTTGTTGATATCCCTATAATCAATGCATACACGAATGGTGCCTTGTTTCTTATCAATCGAGACAAGATTGGAAACCTAGTCTGTGAGAGCCACCGGATAAATAAAGCCATCTTTCAGAAGTTTCTCGACTTCGAGCTTTATAGCAGCCGCTTTACGTGGGTGAACTGGGCGAAGGCATTGCCGGACGGGTTTAGCGTCGGGGTATGTCTTGATCTCATGTATCACAATCTCAGGTTCGATACCCGACATTTCTTCATAGCTCCAGGTGAAGATGTCACAAAACTCTTTGAAAAGGGACGTATAGGTGACTATTTCGTCAGGGTAACACGAAGCTCCAATATGGACATTTTCGACGATTCTAGGTTTGACGGATATGTCAAGGGGAATAGTGGGCAAGATATTACTTAAGTTCCCTTCAAAAAACACATCGTTTTCAGACTTGGGAATGGTCAAGATGACGACAACAGTCAACGGGGTCGAAATACGTTGGTAGTTCTCAAGAGTATGTTGCTCCAGAAAGAGGATGGAACGATGATTCCCATCGTCCCAAGGGGTGTCCTCCATGACAGACATAATCATCTCGTCTTTGGGAAAAACGACACGGAAAGGATCAGTAGACAACTCATCAAGAGAGGGGGTAGAAGATGTCGCCGATTGAATGGCCTGATAGGCAGATTCAACTGGACTTAACGACATTTCATCGCCGAAACGAAGATGATCTCCAGGGTCAGGGACTAGCTAGGGGTCGTGAGACACAGGAAGTTTGTGAGGCAAGGTGGATATCATGTTGATGGAAGAAACCGATGAGCGTGGAACATCAGGCGGTGGAATGGGGAAAGTACCCATTAACGAAGAGTCCTTGAGAAGGCTTACACCGACGTTCTCATAACCCGGTGGGGTTTTAGCAATAAATGGTACGTTGCCAGTATGGGTATCAGAATTGAAGAAGGCTAGTTGGTTGATAGTGACAACCTTACCTTGATGTGGGAAACGTACCACACAGAAAAGGGTCGACAAAATGGCATGCATGGAATCGATCCAGCTGCGGCCAAGCAGAAGATTGTAATCAAGGGGAGCATCAAAGACTTCCACTTCGACTTGGACCGTCTTGCCTTCTAACGTGATGGGAAACAAAGGAAGAACACCGTAGGGCTTAAAACCGGAACCATTGAAGGCTTTAAGAGTGTTCTGGGATTCATTCAAAGAAGGAGAGCCAATGGATTTACAACAAGCAAGAGACATAACACATGTCGAGGCACTCTCATCGATAACGGTTCGACAAATAGTTTTGTCAGAGACAATCACTTGGATCTAGAATGCGAGTTGAGGGGGTAACCTTGGAATGTGATCTTCCAAGTCAAATATTATTAAATTTGTATCTGTTGGGTCAATTCCACCGATAACTTTCAAAAATTCCTTCCATTGTGAGGGACAAGTTTGAAGGAATTCAAGGGCTGACATCGCAGAAGGTGCTTGGGCCAGATCTTCAGCAATGTTGTAGTTCTGGGCTGGACAAGCATGAGGATTGAAAGCCGATTTTTGAACGATGGCCTTTGGGGGGGGTCACAGAACTGTGTCGAGGCTCAGTCATTCGAGATAAAGAGGACCGTTGGTAGGTGGAGTCACGGGAGAGGGTTGTACCAAGGAAGGGGGTAAATCATCAACCTTCTCCTTAGAGGGAGAATAATCTTTGGCTCGAGTAGTGAGTGCAACATTTCTCTGCTTAGAATCACTAGTACACATCAAAACATAGGATGTGGTAGAAGATGAGGGCTTGTCATGTATGACCAACTGAGCCTGTTGTTGAGATGGGAAGGGTTGGGACAAGACAACCGGTGTAGGTGGTTTTGGAGCTTCTTGAAGGAACTTAGTGACCTCGGCACGTCATGGACAATCCTTCGTGTAGTGATCATCACCAGAGATAAGACAAGGGTATTGTGGTCTGTGCTTATCCCGATCGTCAACAGGGGTAGTTTTGGTTTGCTCTGCTTGAGAATTATTTTTTCCCTCCTTATTCTTACCTCTCCCCTTTTTAGATTTGTTTTTACTGGCTGGGGTAGATTGGGCTGCATTTACCTCAGAGGTCTTTCCGGTGGGAGGGGCAGGAGACAGAGAATTTTGAACATTAGAAGAAGCAGATTTGGGGTTTGTGCTTGAGGAGGAATGTGGTTGGGCCTGAGAAGAGCCAATCACATCGTCAACTACATGTGAGGCAGATGGAGTAGTTGAAGTATTGGAAGTATTAGGACGAGGAAGTCAGGTAGTAAATCATAAAGGGTTCCCGTTTGCGAGTAAACGAGGTCAAGATATTGAGCACGAATTATAGCCTACTCTTCCATGACCACGCCACCCATGGAAATTTCCTTACCGATGTCATTCAAAAATGATTTTATGAACCACTCTGCCAACAATTGATCGGGGAGCTCAAGTTTAATGAGACATCGTCTCCTTCGCCACTCATGGATGTGATTAGATATATGAGTACCTTTGTTCTTTTTGAAGGAAGTCAAAATCTCAGTCCCCATGTCATAACGGATCGGCAACTGGTAATGCGTAAGGAACACCATAGCTAGGGTGTTGAAGTTAGAGAATAAACCTCGTGGCAATTCGATATACCACTTCGCAGCAGAACCTTTGAGGGTTTGTTGAAAAATATGTAAACGAATAGAGTCGTCCATCAATGAGTTGGACGAGAACCATAGGTGAAAATTCATAACGTGATTGTTTGGGTCCTCTCCCGCTTTGTCGTCGAATTTAGGAATGTCTGATGGAAGCTTGGCTAGTATAACAGGCCAGTGGGGAGAGTGACGAATAGGATCATTTAAAATCCTTGACAAATCTGGCAGATCTAAAGTGGTGAGAAAGGGTAATTTTCGATTCACCTGCGGGTACTGGTGGATTTGGGGAGGAAGCCCTGTCGGCAAACCAGTAGGACCATAAGAAATCTGCATATAATGTGAAGACCCAGGCATATTCGGTGGTGGTTGGAGAGGATATTAACTCATAGGAGAATACCCTGGAACAGGGGCTTGAGTTTGAGCATTCACCCCCCAAATGGGATTGAACGAACCTGGATATGGTTGGCCCATACTAGGGGGTGTTACGGATGCAGCTGGAAACTACTGCCCCCCATTCGTTTGAGGAGGATTTTGTATCAACTGATTCCAATACTGGGCCAAGGACGGAGGTATGTTTTTCCCATAAGGTGGGGTTGGTCCTTCCATCAAAGGTGGTGTTCCAATTGGGGGTTGTGTTCCAAAAGGAATTGGCCCATTGAGAGGGGGTTGAGTCATACCACCTTGGTGAAATTGTCCACCAACCGAAAACTGGTAATTTGGAGTGAAGGATGGAATAGCGCCACTAGGATTTCCAGTAGAAGATGATGGAAGTCCTCCAAAAGGAAGTTGACGGAGTGTTGGAATAAAACCGGGAAGAGAGTGCCTAGAAGAAGAAGGGCCACTAGGAGAGCCAGATGGAGTTTGCGCAGGAGTAGGAATGGAAGCATTCAACACACAGTATCCAGGTGATAGTGTCGGAGTGACATTGGTCATTCGCAGTGTGTTGATGGGAGAAATACTAACTGCAGTAAACCTGGTTGGAACACTCGTAGTAGCTGTGAGATAGGCCATTTCAACAGGGACGGTAAAGTGATAAGAGGTAGTCACCGATACTGTCTCTGTACTAGAGATTTCAGAAATCACAGGTGGGTTGATTTCGGAAATCATAGGTGAACCTGGACCAAAAAGGTCCCGTCGAAAAATGCTCATAGACCAAAAAGGATCTTGGTCCCCAGGTCTAGTAGGAGATCCAGAATACACAACAATTAAGTCTCCGGAAGAATTGGCTCGTATAAAAAGTCTCTCAAAATCGGGGTGAAGTCGAAATTCCTCTCGAGTATTTGTAATTCAAAAATTCTCTAGAGAGTCAGTGCATTCCACTTGCGGTGTGGTGACGACTGGGACTTCACTTTGCCGAGGACAACCCTTAGGTGTACTTGTAGGAAAGGGTTGAGAACCTTCCAGATGCTCTGGAGATAAACCCTTCATTCTATGTGAACGATGTGGAGGAGCTATTGTAAACGAGTGACAAACTTTGCGAAGAAAATCCTATGGTCAACTTCGAGAAACAAACAAAAGCTATTAAACAAAATCTAGGAAGCAACACCAAACAAACAAGACCTTCTAATTTTGAAGCTACTAGTTGGTGATGAAATCCAACGTCGCAACAAAGAGATGAGAAGGGGTTGGGCTAGGGTGGAAAATTTATTTTGACGACCTTCTTAACAGACTTACACCCTAGTGCAATCTCCCACACATAATCGTGGGTATACCCTCCAAGGAGCCCGAGTGAGTTTGGTCAATGTCAATTACAGGTACCGTGAAGACTTTCCCCTTCACAGTTATCTCGTGTAAGAACCTAGAAAGATAGGCCATTAAGGTCACCACCAACAATAATAAATCCTGGGGAAACAGTTAACAGTCCAATCCACATGCAAGGGCAGGGTATCTAGCCCAAAATCAACTCAAAAGGCTTCCACTCATCATTGTGGGTATACCTCCGAGTGATCCGCGTAATACGTGCAATGTCTACACTGATATCAACAAAGAAGGGTGAATAAATCTGTCAATATAAATGCGACCTCGTGATTGACCCTTGTGTGAGAAGGGCTTCCCAGGACAAGATGTTGCAGATGGAATTTAACACTCCCTAACACAAGATGTTATTGTGTGTTTTGTGCTTTTGGAGAGTGCATCTCTCTTCCTACTCCAAAGCGCTAGCCTAGCTAAATGTTGGTGTAATAGAGCCCTATAAAAGAGTTACTAGATAAATTTTACAATTTTGTAGTGTTATTAAGAATTGTTGTTTACTCAAAGGAAACAGAGATGAAACTTATGGTGTATGAATCTGACCCAACGATGCATGGATGAGAATGAAAAATATATCGATTTTCGTTCAATGAATCCTATGTATGGGAGGGAAAGAGAAAGTTTTCCAGATTAACCTTGAACCACAATACAATTTCCTTTAAAATGCAAATGCAACAAATCACGCATCAATAACAATTCTCTATTTCTTCTTTTTCAATAATTGCAACAATTGATTTTCAATGTTTTCGAAGATGAAAAAGATTTTTTGAAAGAAAAACATTTGTTCACTTTTCAAAAAGGACCCACACCATGATAGTGAGAGTACTAAAAATAAAAAACCAATGAACAAGCAATGATAAAAACCCAAACCACTCTTTCAATGAAAATAAAAATAAAAAGCAAACCAATATAGTCTTTTCAATTGCATAAGAAAAGTGATCTTTCAAACAATAAGCAAATGATGAAGACCAAGAAAAATCAACTTTCAACCAATCATCGGTTCTTAACCAATCAAACACACTTAGATTTCGAAATCAAAGAGTATGGTTTTGCCAAGAAAAGTCAAGAAACGAAAGTCAAGACGAAAGTGACAAGAAAAGCCTTGGAAATCCTAAGACTATCCATGCACGAAAACGAAGAAAAGAAAGACATCAATCAATGGTCCAAGAAACTCTTATGAGGCACCTAGACTGATCTAGGTAGTTGAATATGCCAAAACTCAAATCCAAAAGTTTGCAAAATGGGTTCGCAGGCTGAGAGTGTTACACAGTGCGAGAATTAGTGATTCTCGCATGTGGCTCTTGAGAAGAGTGCGATAACCTCACACTAAACCTAAAGGCAGGATGCGAACTCTTTAGATTCTCGTAGGCTACAGTGAAGTGCAGTGCGAGAACCTCTAAAAATAATCAAATTTTTGGAAAATGAAACAAAATTTGAAAAGGCCTCTGGACCCAGAGGGTCTATCAAGATATCCTGAAGACTTAGAGATTTATAGGAAAGGAGAAAAGTAAACAAGAGAAAATGGCCACAGAAAAACACCAAAATCCACAAAGAAAAATGGGATGATCCCTAGTGGAGTTTCCAATTTTGTTATCGGACTAATCAGTAGGTGCGGACACTAATAGATCTCCCTAGATCCACCTGGATCTAGAACAAAACAGGACAGGACATGACTCTTTCCCTAAGTTTTGACCATTGAATAAGCTATTAGGAAGGAACAAGTAACATACCTTTATATCACTTCCTAGGGTCTCTGTTGCTCCCGCTTCGCTCTGGTGCTCTCGTGAGGTCAAGACCAAGACAACATAAACAAACCAAAGTGAAGATAGCAAAATATATTCAACTGTCAACTTATGTGTATGATCAAGGAATTACACAATAAAGTGAGAATAACTCTATGGGAAAGGGACATGCCACTATATTATATTGATTGAAAGTAAAGATTGAAACCTGATTGCCTTGATGTCACAAGCTTCCTTTTGATGGCTCTTGGCTCCAACACACACACTTGCTCAATCCTTGTATGAAGAAGATCAAATCCTCTTGATAGACTTGCTAGAGTCTCCAAGCTACTGTTTAGGCTAAGTCCTTCACACAATTCTTTCACCAATTCTCCAATGAATCTTTCTTAACCTTTTCCATGAGAATTCCCTCAATATATAGGAGAGAATGAGATAGTTACTTGGATAAGAATGGTCCCACAATATCAGGGAATCTAGTACAAGGATAACCATTCGAATGCCAACCCATTCTTCTAGAAGATTCCCTTCTAGAAACATCAAGAATTCGTCTTTTTCCATGCTTTAGGAAGAGTTCGCACCCTGGGTATTCAACACAGTGTGAGAAGTTTGCACCCTGGCTTAAAGCAGCCTGCGAGAATGGGTCATTCTCGCACCCAAATATATTAGCAGCCTGCGAACCTTCTTCAAAAATGAGTTTTCTAGGAAGAGATGAAAGTAACTTTTCTCAAGAGAAAGTTCTTATGAAGAGCCTGAGTACACCATCATCAATACATCATCATGATGAACAAAATCATGGGTAACATCTATGGGGATTGCAAGAACTAGGCTTCTGCGGTGGTAATGGAATGGGAAGCAGACGTTCGGTTCATTATTCCTTAGCATGTTAGGTACACAATTCAATTATGTCATATTATTACCTTATCCATGGTTCATATTTCTATACTTAACATATTCCAGTTACTATATATATTTTTTATGGTCACAATCATGAATCATTGCACCATTCTTTAACTATGAAATGAAGCTATTCTGCGATGCATGTGAATAGTTTTCATAATCAAACACAAAAACATAGACAACACAGGATTTTGTTACATTTGTCTATCATTCCTTTATTCATCCTTCCTAACCTTTGATTGTTACACTTAATAGCTCCAGACTCAGTATCAAATAGACTGTAACATAAACTAATCTATCATAATCGAACTTTATCAGGAAAATACCTAGCTAGAATAACCGACTGACTCAAACTGACCGAACCCTCATTTCCCAACCCGCTACAAATTTATATCAAAAGATAGGAATAAAAAACCTAATATATTCAACCCAAAAATATCCCATTACAATGCATGGCCAACTCAATTAACTGATTGTTCGATGCTTTTCTTCTTCTTTTTGTCCTTTATGTCGCTTTTTTGCTATTTTTCTATTTTTGGGATGTCGAGCTGTCATTTTCCTATTATGATTTATTTCCTTGATTTATTATTATAGCATTATTCTTCGAGTTGCATGTTGTATTCCTTTTGCACACTTTTCTCCTTCTGCACACTTTCCTACTGGATGCACCTCAGTTGCATGCTCTCTATCTCTCCTTTTTCCTCTGCACACTGATTCTTCCTCAAAAACTATAAAAACTTCTTTCCAGACTGCCTTTCCAATAGATGGAAACACCAACATTTATGGAAAAAATCATACTCCAATACTCATGCTCCCCTTGTGATCATTGTTCCTAATCAATGTTTCTTTCTCTCCCCCTTTGACATCAATGGAAAATGGTATCTCTCCTTGGGGATTCTCCCCATATATTCATGCATTTGTTATTTCTCTTCACATGTTTTTGTCCTCATGTTTCTTTCCACGTTCCTCTTCTCTTTTGATAGAAAAGAGTGACTCCCCCTGAAATTATGCCTTCTCTGGATAATCATTTCCTGACTTCATACACTTGACTCTTACTCTTCTAATCTTTCTCTTTCTCTCCATTCAACATCACGGGAAAAAGGATAACTCCACTTGTCGGTATGTCACCCCCTATCTGCATTCTTCTAATCTTGATTTCTTTCTCTAACGATTTATCTTCCCTTTAATTCTCTGCAAGATGTTGTGTTGATCAATATAGGGCTTCCTGTATCTTTTTTCTTTCCTCTCTTCCAGTGTTTCTTATTGTCCACTGGTTCTTCCTCTTGTAACTCTATGAAATATATAAAAAGAATTCAAAACTTAATTTCTTCATTTACTTTTCATGTTCACTTGACCATACTATTCAACAATGTCCATTTGATGATATAGCTTATGTCAAAGATTTATCTTTCCCTGTTCTACTATTCCTTTCACTACTTGTCTTATTGTGACCAACTGATTCCACTTTTCCACTGATTCTACCGATTCCCATCATAGATATTATTTTTCGTATATCTATCTAGACCTGCCAATGATCTCATAAGTCATAAACTATCCATAACTATGCTACTAAATTGCCCACAATGTTGACCCATCTGTCACTATACTATCATAAAGACTTATTTTTTGTAACTGATCATTTCATATTCCTATTTCTCATACTAAATCAAACATGTCCACTAGTACTCTCTATCTGCAAATCAAAATCTGCATGTCCAGAACAAACTATACTGAAGATATCCCTTCCTAAATACATACATGGAATATAATCATAAACTTTTTCTTATGTAACTTCCAACTAATACCTGCGTGGGAACACTACTCAATCGATCAATCTGTCATTTTGTACTTCTTCTATTTGACTACTTTGAATCTGTCTCTGCAAACACTTCAAACTGCTTGAAGGATGGTTCTCTAATCTATAGTAGCTACTGCATAGTCTCCCCTTGTTCAATATTCATATTTACTGGGAGTCTCCAAGATGGATGGATCAAAATAATAATCGCTCTGATGCAGAGTAATCTTCCTCTTCTTCTGTGGATTCATCATTTTCCTGAACTATGACATCCTTTTTATCTTCTTTTTGAATTCTAAATTCTTCCTTTTCATCATCTTCCTGGATTCTAATATCTTCCTCTTCTCCTTTAAATTCATCCTGATTTTGTGCTACTACAAATCCTGTAAGTACAATCTATGGAAGTGCTTCATTCATCTACTCTTCATTCACCTGTTCTTCACTCACCCGTTCTTCTAGTTCCTCCTTTCCTTTCCAAACCTTCATGTATATGACATCAGTGTCTTCCTTCATGAAAGTTTCTATCACACTTCTACAATTTTGAGTTATGTGTCCATAGTTGTGGAATTTGTAACATTCAATATTGTGTGGGGACACATAAGCATCTCTTGCTTGAATATTTCTTACATACACTCTATAATTCACAACTTTATGCCCAAAGTTAGTACATTTAAAACAATAACTAT
The DNA here is from genome assembly GCA_009831015.1 of Picea engelmannii. Taxonomy (NCBI): domain Eukaryota; kingdom Viridiplantae; phylum Streptophyta; class Pinopsida; order Pinales; family Pinaceae; genus Picea; species Picea engelmannii. The sequence goes on from ML788412.1 coordinate 70,135, forward strand.
AAACAAAATTTACATACCTAGGAGTGAATGATCTTCTTTGTGGTGTAGTCCTTCTGAATTCCTGCCTTGGATGATCATGATCTTCTCTTCTGTTGATCCGTTCATTATGATTGAAGCTTCTTTGTTGTTTGAATGTAGAAGGTATTATGTAGTCATTTCTTCCCAATTCTTTTTTACTATGATTCATTCCTTTGATATCTTCTGCATAACTCTTTTTTTTATGTTCCTTTTTTCATGGATCTTGAACCTTCCTCAAAATGAGCATTCTTATATCCTAGTCCATATTTGTTATTGTATGCTCTTTGATTGTTGAGAATATTTTCTAACACCTGATAAATTTTAAAGTTCTTGTTGAGCTTGTTTACTTCAACTCTCAATGTCACAATTTCCTTTTCAAGCTTATCACACTCGTTTTCTTTCTTTATCATCTAGATCCACATTACTTATTCCCTTTTCTTTCCTTCTTCAAGTTGGGTTTTCAAGGAGATGATTTCTTGTTTTTTCTTCCTTGGTTTCTTCAGCTCAATTAAAGAAATGATTAATTCTTCCTCAAGATCCACTTCACCTTATTCATTGTTTTCAAGAGTTATTTTGTTCTTTTTCATAGCCATAAACAATACTCTCTTTGATTCACTATTTCTTTCATCATCGTCATCAAATGAATAATTGTCTTCTCTTGAGTAGAGATTTTTCTTGAATACTTTCCTTTTATCTCCTTTCCTATTTCCCTTTTGATATTTCTTTTATTTCTTGGGATCTTCTTCTTCATCACTATCTGACTTCTTAGCATAAGGACACTTATTTGAAAAATGACCAACTTTACCACAATTAAAACATTTTAAGGGAAGAATACAATTGTACTTGTCGATTCCTCTCTTTAACTTCGTTACGAAGTTGGCTATTTATTCATCCTCACCTGAGTCATTGCTACAACTGCAATTTGATTTTGACTCGGGATTTTTCTTCTTCTTTGTCTTCTTGGATGATTTGAAAGATGCTTCTTTCTTGGATGGATTTTCCTATTTTGTTATTATTTCATAAGCTGTAAATATTCCATGTAGCTCATCCATGCTTATCGTAGCAAGATCTTCTCTTTCTTCTAGTGCTGAAATATTAAGATCAAATCTCATTGGAATATATCTCAGTACCTTTTGAACAATCATAGATTTTTCAACTTCTTCTCCCAATCCTTTAATTGCATTCATTGTTTCATAAACTTGCAAAAAGTACGTTGCAGTTTCTTCATCTTCCTTCATTCTCAACTATTCAAATTGACCTCTGTAAATTTGAAGCTTGGTTGTCTTTACTTTGGCATCTCCTTCATAAACATTTTGAAGTTTGTCCCAAATCTCCTTTGTAGAATCACAATGCATAACCTTGACATATATTGATTCAACCAAGAGGTTCAAGATAACATTTTTAGCCCTCGAATTTTTTTGACTGAGTTTCTTTCCATCATTATCTATTGGGGGAGTGGTGGTATATTTGTATCCATCTACTACTAATTTAAAAACATCAAATCCATGTGCTTTCACATATGTTTTCATCATTCTACTCCAGAATGCATTGTTCTATCTATCGAGTTGTGGAATTCCATTCTTGTACATATTTTTGTTCTCCATTATCTACCTTCCAATAGGTAAACGGTTTCTTGAAGGAACCTACTTTGATACCAATTGTTAGAATACTGAGATGGGGGTGAATCAGTATGAGCACTTTTACCACAATATATAAACTTCAAATTTATCAATGTATCATCTATGATTGCATTAAATATATCATGAGCATATAAACATAAGAAACATCACATCAAATACACATTACACCAGGATTTATGTGGAAACCCAAATGGGGAAAACCACATAATGATTTCTTATATATTGTCAAGAATACATTCATTGGAAGCACCAACTTCCAATTCTCTAGATACAAATGGAAGGAGCTTACAACCCCCTATTTATAGGATCCAACTTGAAGGAATCTACAACTTCAATAGTTCTCCGACACCAACCGAAAGGAGGCTACAACCTTCTGTCCTTGTGATCTGGGATCTTTTCATCGAAGTGAATTATAAAGAATTGTATTAAATGAGCATAAATTAAAGTGCACCATAAAGAAGGAAAATCTCAATAATGAAGAGACATAAGCGTCAAATATGAACACAAAAACTTGATAACAGAGTTCATCCTTGTTGGACTACATCTCCGGGTCCTGCTCTCAAATGGGTAGGCCTTTTTATTAACTCAGCAAAAAAATTTGGAGAAATACATAAGTATACATCATTCTGGAATGAAGCTGCAGAAGCTTTAATCAGATCAAAAAACATACAACACCATTGAATTTGTGGTGTCGAATTACCAAAAAATGATTGTCTCCACACCTCAATCCGACTCTGGCACTTTCAAGCCCTTGAGAAATCTAGTATTAGTTTTTGTGCCTGCTCCTTTCAATTAATTTTTTATACTGCGTCTAGAAAATCATGCCTGGTTGTACCGTCGAGCGCCCTCTCCCCATCTGTGGGAAGACTCATCATTTAAGTGAAATGTCGGGTGAACTAACCAACAGATTCTATTGGCCCAACGATTGGCAGATGTTATTGTAAGGAATTGGATAGGGGTAGGTCCCGGGGCCGAGCCCACATGCCTCCCCTTTTGGGTTTATTGTTATAACAATATATATATATATATATATATATATATATATATATATATATATATTGGAACTGTCACCAAGTTTGGAGCAATGTTTATATTTTTCGGATTTGTAGTATGGCCACCATATTTAGCAGGACTCTGCCAGATTTGGCGAACCCCTTTTTTTATTTTTAAAAATTTGGTTTTGGTCCCTCGGTGGGCATTTTCCCATTACCACGTGGCAGCCCATGACTAGGCCACATGGCAGCCAACCATTGTCCCACGCCATCCACTTTCATAGTCACCTACCACATCATCCTGCCACATCTTATATAGTTTTCCATGTGGTTGTATGGACTTCCACATGGCACTTCCTCATTAGTCCATGGATTGACCCGAAAATGCCAAAAATGAGTGACACGTGGCAGCCTCTAATGATGCCACATCACCATGTTGATGTCATCATGACACATATCACCCTCTACATGTTCCATGTACATTGTATGGATGCTAACACCATCTGTACTGATGATGACTTCAGCAGTACAGATGCTGAGTCATCCCTATTGACTAGGCTAGGTTGACCAAAACTTTGACCGTGCATATCTTTTGATCCGTAACTCTGTTTGACGAATCGTTTATGTCGTTGGAAAGCTTGTGATGCACTCTTCGTGATGATTCCAATTTCACTAAGTTTTGAGGACTTTGAATGTTTTCCCTTTTTTTGTTTGCTGAGGCCATTATGAGCTTCCTGAGTTGCTTCTGCGAATTCTGAGTTGTCCTTAGTATTCTCTGGATTCTTTTTTGATCATGCCTTCCCACTAAGATATTTTTGGAACACCAAAATCTTTCATCAATCAATAGATAAGTGAGGGAAGAGTTTCCTCACCTTGTCCTTCTCAATCCACTTTGTCTTGCTTGGATGTGTGCCCTTTAATCCTACTCGAAGATAATCAACATCACCCCTGTGTGAATTCCTTGTCCTTCTATCCAGGATGATATCTTCCTTTAACTCATCCAATTACTGAGGAGAAAACTCATTAACTGAAGGTATTGAAACTTCCTCACCCTCATCCATGATCATGGGGGGCTCAAAAAGTTTCAAGTTCTCCACATTTATAACTGAGTATATTTGGATATAAGGTGGAATATCTAGATGAAAAGAATTGGTACCAATTTTCTCCAAAATAGTGAAGGGTCCATAACGGATGGGCTTGATTTTTTTTCCTTCACCCTTCAATATTTCCTTGTTGATGTGAATCCATACCTATTCTCCAACTTGGAACTGATGATCAACCTTGTGTTTGTCATGACGAGTTGTACACTGTGCTTGAATTTTCACCAGCTGTTCCCTAACTTCTTTGTGTACCTGTTCGATCCTCTGGATGAACTTGCAGGCTATGTATTCAATCCTTTCTTCATTTGAATCGACATGTCTCCCATACATCAAGTCTAAAGGAACCTTAGGTAAATACCCAAAAAATGTCTCAAAAGGCGAACATTGAGTGGAGGAATGTAAGGATCGGTTGTAAGCATCTTGTACATAGGGTATATGTTCATCCCATAACTTGGGATGCTTACTGCAGTAGCCTTGAAGAAAAAGTACCATTTTTCAATTAACAACCTATGCATGGTCGTCGGTTTGTGGATGGAAAGAAGTGCTCCTCTTCAACTTGGTGTCCATCATTCTCCACAATCTGATCCAAAAACCCCCAAGGAATCGATTATCTCGATCTGAGATAATGGATGTGGGTAACCCAAAGTGAACCCAAACATACTGAAAGAAGAGACTATCAGTATGCTCAGCAGTGATCTTCTTTTTACATGGCATTAAGATACACATCTTGATGAACCTATCCACTACAACATACAAAAATTCATGACCCCTTTTCGACATTGGTACACCCCCTACAAAATCCATGGAGATACTTTCCCATGGATGGGATGGAACAGGTAGTGATGAGTATAGCCCTAGTTTTCTATTAGTGGGCTTACAAGTAGAACACATCACACACCCCTTTACATATTTAGTTACAATTGCTTTCATATGAGGCCAGTAACAAAACCTTTGTAGATGAGCCATAGTTTTTCCTACCCCAAAATTACCAGACACAAGAGAAGTGTGAGCTTCACGTATTACATGGACTCGTTTACTTGTAGGAATACATAGCTTTCCAAGATGGTAGATTAGTTTTCCCTGCAGACAATATTTCTCTACTTGTGCAACATGGGTTAGCTTCTCATATACTTCTTTAAAATCATCATCAATGACATATTATTCCACATAAATATCATGAGATAAAGAATCATTCTTCAAAATAATAGAATAAGGAATAGGAGGTATAGAAAGCATATCAGCTACCTTGTTACTCGTACCCCTTTTGTACTTGATTACCAAATGAAATTGTTGTAGGAAACCCATCCATCTGTAATGTCGAGATTGTTGTAGTTTGTTTTGTGCTTGGAGATACTGTAAGGTTTGATGATCTGTATGTATGATTGTTTCCTTCCCTAACAAGTAGTGCTTCCATTTCTTTACGCTTTAAACTAACGCATACAACTATTTATCATATGTAGGATAGTTAACAACAACTTGGTTAAAAGTTTCATAGTCGTAACAGGTAGGATTACGATATTTCATCAATATTGCACCCATGGCATATCCCCTGGCATATGTCTCGATCTCGAATGGTTGTTGAATATTCGACAATGATAATATTAGTGTGGTACTGATCTTTTCCTTCAAAGTGTCGAAATCTTTTTGTTTCTTTCCTCCCCAGTGAAAAGTGTTCTTCACACTAGTTAAGGCATGCGAAAAATATGCTATAAAGGAGAAGTTTGAAATGAATCTCCTCCAATACTGGACTGTACATAAGAAGCTCCATATTTCGGTTACACTTTTGGGCTCAGGCCAATTTACAATTACATCAATCTTGGAAGGATCAATTTTCAATTGTATTCCTCCTACAATATGACCTAAGTACACAAGTGCAGTCTTACCAAATTCACATTTGAACAATTTTACATACAAATTTTCCTTTGTAGAGTATCCAATACTTACTTTACATGCCTTACATGTTCATCCCAAGTCCTGCTAAAGATAAGAATTTTGTTTAAATATACAATCACAAAATCATCTAGAAATGGATTGAATACATCATTCATCACACGAATGAAAGTTGTTGGTGCATTACAAATCTCAAATGACATAACTAACCACTCAAACAATCCCTATTTGGTTTTAAAGGTAGTATTCCATGCATCATTTTCTGCAACCCTGATATGATGGTATCCACTGTGCAAATCCAACTTAGTGAAATAAACAACATTCTTTAGTTGATCAAGTAAATCATCTATATGAGGAAAAGGGTATCAATTTTTCACTGTGATTTTATTTAAGCCCCGGTAATCGACACACATTCGCCATGTGCCATCTTTCTTTGGCACCATCATGATCTAAGAACTAGAAGGAGATGAGCTAGGCCTGATGACCCCTTGATCCAATAAGCCTTGCACCTAATTCTTGATCTATGTCATCTCTACAACTGAAATTTTGTACATTCCCACATTAGGAAGAGGAGAATCCTTCTGAAGATGTATTACATGTTGGATTTACCTCTTAGGAGGTAATCCATCCGGTTCCTAGAAAATATCATCATACTTAGAAACAATATCAATTAAGTATTTTTTATGAGAAGGATCACATCCTTGGAAAGCATCGGATGTTCCAACATCTTTCTCCCTTTCGACCATGAGTATATATCTCTTATTAGTGTTTATGAGTCTCTCCATTTGTCCTACACTAACAAGTGTTATGTTTACCCTCATGTTGTGGGCTCTAACAATATATTCCAGTCCCCCCTTAGTAAGGTGATATTTGTTTTCATGATGAAAGAATAATTATTTTCTATCATAAAGATACAAACTCCCCAACACTATGCCACACATATCAAGTGATACAATATCCAAATCCACTTCATCAATCAACTTTTAAGAAATAGAAAAGATGACCCTACATTGCTTGGTGACATTAAGTTTTTCTTGATAGCGTACACAACCAAGAGGATAAGGCTTTAGATGTGGTTTAGTTTGAAGACACATATTTTTGACAAGTTCTTCAGATATCAAGTTTACTTGGGAACCCGGATCAAACAATGTATCTATATTAGTGTGTTTAGATACAAATCTTATATGAAATAATTCATTCCTCTTTCTTTCATCATCATGAGATTCATTATTGGAATTTGAACTAGCATGAAGGGAATATTTACCTTGTACACCAACTGTTGTGATCTTTCCTTCGTCTCTGAAATTGGAACCAAGATCTTGTTGCACTGTAGCAACGGTCTTTGTCTTCCCCTTTCCACCGAACTGCTTCGATCTCCTCTCTAGATGTAGTTTCCAACAATGTTCATCATCGTGACCACTTTTCTTGCAATGAGTGCAAGATGTTTTTCCTTATTCTCTCTTTACCGTGGAATTATTTTTGTCCTTTTTAAATTTCTTAAACTTCTTATGTGGGAGATTGGAAAGTTTCTTTGTGGATCTTCTTGAACATGCTTTCCCCTGTTCTTAAGGTGAGTGGCTTGCACACAAACTTCATCAATATTGGTGGGGTTAAAAAATACCAAAGTATGACGAATATAACTGTGAAGTGCGCCAATATACTTCATTAAAGCTTCATAAGAATCCAAAGGAATGTTTAATGAAATAGATTTCTTCCTAAATTCTTTCGTGAAACTTTGTACAGTTTGACCTTTACTTTGTCTTAAAGTTTTCCATTCCATCAATGCTTTATGTAAATAACCAAATGGATAAAATTGCTTCCTTATTGTTGATTTAAATTCTAACCATGAGGAAAGAAGATTACCACACTTACTTTTGTCCTGAAGTTTTCTCTCCCACCATACGAGAGCAACGCCTTCTAGATGAAGAGAATCCAATTGCACTTTAATTTCCTCTTCATCAATCTATTGAAAAAATAAATATATTTCAACTTATCGGATCCAATTATCTAGCTTTTTAGGATTAGCATCTCCATTAAACATAGGTAAAGAAAATTTTAGATCAAGCTTTAATAATGGTTTCTTAAAAGAACCTTTATGTCTAGAATGATGAGAATGATGAGAATGTTTAGAGGAAGAAGAGATAGAACTCGATGGTGAATATGGAGGCTCAAGAGGGTCTCCTTCAGCCCCTTGATTTACTGAAGCATTATCATTAGCTTGTACTTCCTTTTTCTTCCCTTTCTTCTTCAGCCTCTTCTCGTAGTCTCCATACATTCACTTGACCATTTCTAACATGCGATAAAAGACCATATGGAATTTTTTGTCATGTTCATCACGTTTTTCCTCTTCTGCCATTTTCTTCCTTCGGGATGCATGACCAACTTTGGGATTGAAAGTATTAATAGTTCCTTCACCCTACTTATTCTTAGCCCTAGTAAGAATTCACACTCAACATTTCAAGTCAGATGACTTCTTTCATACCAACATGATCCGGGATCTTTTCATCGAAGTGGCTTATAAAGAATTGTATTAAATGAACATAAATTAAAGTGCACCATAAAGAAGGAAAATCTCAATAATTAAGAGACATAAGCATCAAATCGGAACAGAAAAAATTGAAAAAGGAGTTCATCCCTACTAGACTACGTCTTCGAGTCCTGCTATCAAATGGGTATGCCTTTTTATTAACTCAACAAAAGAATTTGGCAAAATACATAAGTATACCTCATTTCAGAACTAAGCTGCATAAGCTTTGCTCAGATCAGAAAACAGACAAAACCATTGAATTACCCAAAAATGACTTTATCCACACCTCAATATGACTCTGGCACTTCCAGGCCCTTGAGAAATCTCGTCTCAGTTTTTGCCCCTACTCCCTGCAATTAATTCTCTGTATTATGCCTCAAAAATTGCTCTTGGTTGTACCGTCGAGCACCCTTTCCCCATCTGTGGGAAGACTAATCATTTAAGTGAAATGTCTGGCAGACTAACCAACATATTCCATTGGCCCAACGGTTGGCAAATTCTATTGTAAGGCATTGGATAGGGGGAGTTCCTGGGGTCGAGCCCAAGGGCCTCCCCTTTTGGGTTTATTGTTATATATATATATATATATATGGATTGAAATTGTCTCCAAGTTTGGAGCGTTGTATAGATTTTTTGGAGTTGTAGTTTGGTCGCCAGATTTGGTAGGCCCCTTTTTTCTTTTTTGAAAATTTGGTTTCGGGCCCTCATTGGTAATTTTCCCACTGCCACATGGCATCCCTTGACTGGGCCACATGGCAGCCAACCATTGCCCCACACCATCCACTTACACAGTCACCTGACACATCCTGTATGGTCTACCACGTGGTTGTACTGACTGTCACAGGTCACTTCCTCATTGTTCCACAGATTGGTCTAAAAATGTCGAAAATGAGTGACACGTGGTAGCCTCTGGTGTTTCCATGTCACCATGCTGACGTCGTGACGTCATCATGACACATGTTACACTCTGCATGTGCCATGTACATTGTATAGATGCTGACATCATCCATACTGATGTTGATGTCAGTAGTACGGATGTTGACTAATCCATGTTGATTGGGCTAGGTTGACCAAAAATTTGACCACAAATATATTTTGATCTGTAACTTCGTTTGACGATCCATTTACGTCGTTGAAAATATTGCAATGCACTCTTCGTGATGATGTTAATTTCACTGAGTTTTGAGGACTTCGAATTTTTTCCCTTTTTCTATCTATTGAGGCCATTTTGAGCTTCATGAGTTGCTTATGAAAATTCTAAGTTGTCCTTAGTCTTCTCTGGATCCTTTTTGGATCACCTTGCCCCGTTCTATCACCCTAAAATATAAGTGTAGACCAATTTTCACTACTACAATCACTACCACTGTCACTGTCATTATCTCTATCACATCAACCAGTAACCTATCCACCTGTCATTGTATCTAACCTATCATTTTCAACAACATGTCATTGTCACCAACCTATCACTATATCCAACCTGTGATTGATCAATCTATCCAACCTTTCATTGTCATTGATAATCAACTAGATCCTCTCACATGGATCATATACCAAGGACACATCCCAACTAGATGTACAACATCAACAACACATGCCTCTACCAAGCATGTACAAAGATTACCAACATACCATAACAATATGTGTGTCTCAACCATGTACCAAAGCATGTACCAAATCATCAACCTGTACCATACCAAACATCAAATGTGTACCACAACCTATACCACAACAAGTGCATCAACCATTGTTGGTTTTTAATTCTACTTTGTCATTTATTTATTATGATCCTACCTTACTGTCACAAATTGACCCAGGTTCAATTTTAACATGCTCCCAACAAAATCCCTCTAAAACTATTGGCCCCCATGGTAAACCATAAGGAAACACAACACACAGGGTGTACTGTGCAGTCTCACCCAAGATAGCTCTATGAGTGGCTGCAATACTCAGATGTTTGTAGCCTGGGAATGAGTAGAGATCTGTGGTTGTACCTTTTGATCTATATTTATTCAGTCTAACATATTATTAAAGTAGTCATTCTATTCATGTATGTTGAATATCATATCTAACTAGTTTCTTCATTCATTCATCTAACATTCAATACTTAACAACAATAGAGATGCATACATTCAATCACATAACACAATTGTTACCATGGTTCACCCCCTCCTGGGATACGTCCACAAAGATCTGTCTCTCAAGGTCTTTATTATGGTTTAGTAATATGTCACATTGTATGTGTCTATAGTCTTGGATATTACAATCTCTACAGGCTTCCCAATCTCTGCAAGGCTAACTATATCACACCAGGACCCTTAGCCTGCAACCTAACCCTCGAGATCGAGTTGCTCAATGCTTCTCTAGCTCACCAGCTTACAAAATAGTACATTTCTTACCAACCTTAACACTTCCAGACTCTCCTTATTTCCACTCACGTCCCTCTACTATCCACCTTTGTCCTCTAAGTACTACTTATTTATATTATTGGCTCAGCCATTACAATACATTGAAAAAACCCTAACCCTAACTTTATTAGGTCTCCCTTGCATGCACGCCTCGCATGCTTCCCTCACACATGTTGTTTTTCCTTCCAGTTGTCCTTTCTTTCCTTCATGCTTATCTTCCCAAAAACATCCATTTCCCTGATTGGGTCTATGTCCAACAAGCCCCCAATAGTAACATGTGGCTCGTCCCAATCCACCTATGATTTGCACGCTTCTTCAATGGCTTCTACGAGAGTATGGAACTTGTCTACGATTTCCCTTTCTTATGTTTGAGCCTGCATAGTCTTTTCTTTGAGTGCGTCCAACACTGGTGTTGTGATCTCCACATTGATCATTTCTGCACACTCTCCTGATTTTGTGCCATGTTCTTCTTTTCATCCTCTACATGCACAATGACTTCCACTGCTAGCTCTTGGAGAGGCTTCATTTGAGCTTGTCGATCCTTCTTTTGTGTCTGCGCAACTATTAGCTCTACTTCCAGCATCTTCATGTCTTGTACTCCTTTGAGGCACTCGATGATATTCATCATTTTCTACCTCTACTTGAGGTCTTGGATAGTTGTGCTTATATTTTCCTCTTCCTGGTCCCAGTGTTGGACTTGTTGATCTTCCTCCAGCTTTGTCCATAGTTGTGCTACTCTATCAAACAAGTCGACAATTGCACTGACTTGTTGTTCCATTTCATCCATCTGTTCGGTTTATTCCTTCTTCCTTTGTCCCTTCACCTCCGGGGGAGTGATAGGAATGAGTTGTTCCTGGAAGTTCTCAATTGCCTTCCTGTATTGATCGATTGTTTGCACAATCTGATCAATTTTATGCTTTTTCATTGGCTCTGTTATTTGCACGCTTTTTAAAATTTTGTCATAGGCTACAACCACTCCCTACTCAAGCCTATCCACTCGATATTTCTCGTTGTTGGTCTCCATCTTGATTTACTCGAGTACCAACTCCGAATCCTCTTTGTTGTCCTTTGTGTGCTGCAACTATGTTGCTTCTATGCATGCATTCGACTATACCTCCTACGTGACACTGACTTGCAGTTTGTATAGTGCCTTGGTTGGTATCCATCCTATTATCAATTGTATCTATGCCAGATCATTCAAGGGTGTCTGGCCTACAATATCATCCATGTGCAACATGCTGGGTGTAATGTGGGAAGTTGGGCTCACCTGTGCTATTGTCTGGATCATAACTTATTCACTCGGTGCAACCTTGGGTCCTTCTTCTGATGCTGTGGAGAATGACTATGTTCCTCTACCCACCCTCTGTGATTCTCTGATATACTCTAGGACCTACCTCATGTCAGCGAGCTTGTCCTAGATTTAGTCCCTTTGGTTTTGGGCGTCTTCAAACTCATCAACTGCCCAGTCATGAACTCTTTCAGCCATGAGGTGTTATTGGATAAATCCGTAAGTGCGCACACAAACCGATCTCCCTAGATCCACCTGGATCTAGAACAAAGCAAGACAGAATAATACTATTTCCCTAGATTTTTACTATTGAATGAACTAGGAGGCAAGAACAAGTTTCATACCTTATAATCGCTTCCTATGGTCTTTGTTGATCTTGCTTCTCTCCAGTGCTCTTGTGCAGTCAAGACCAAGACAACGCAAACCAACCAAAGTGAAGAAAGCACAATCTATTCAACAGTCAATCTATGTATATGATCAAGGAGTTATACAATAAAGTGGAAATAGCTTTATGGGAAAGGGACATATTACTGTATCATATTAATGGAAAGTAAAGATTACAACTTGAGCCTTGATGTTGCAAACTTCCTTTCGATGGCCCTTGACTCTAACACACACACTTGCTCACTTGTATGAAGAAGATCCACTCCTTAGGATGAACTTGATGGAGTCTTTAAGCTGTTGTAGCATCAATCCTTCACACAATCCTTTTCACCAATTCTTCAATGAATCTCTTGCTTGTTTGCTTCTAACCTTTTCCATGAGAATTCCCTCAATATATAGGAGAGAATGAATTAGTTACTTGGATAAGAATGATCCCAAAATATCAGGGAATCCAGTACTAGGATAACCATTCGAATGCCATCTCATCCTTCTAGAAGATTCCCTTCTAGAAGCATCGAGAATTTATCTTTTTCCTTGCTTAAGAAAGAGTTTGCACCCTAACAGTTCAACACAGTGTGAACTTCTCGCACCCTGGATTAAGGCAGCCTGCGAGAATCATTCATTCTCGCAGGAAAATATACTAGCAGCCTGCGAACCTCCTTCAAAAATGATATTTCTAGAAAGAGAAGAAAGTAACTTTTCTCAGGAGAAAGTTCTTATGAAGAGCGTGAGTACACCATCATCAATACATCATCATGATGACCAAAATCATGGGTAACATGAGGTCCATTTCATCCTCAGTGATAGTATATTTTGGCGAGGTCTTGTGCTCCTTGGCCTTCTTGCGCGCACTCCTAGTGTGTATGATCGACCTCTTATTCTCGCCTTGTTCTTGTTAGGTAGCACTTGTTGTAGTTCCTTGTGTTGTCTCATCCCCTTTTTCTTGTTCTTTCTATGCCTGGGTGGTTTCCTTTTCCCGACCTAGGTAACTTTCTTTGGCACACCCCCTTTCTTTTGTTGTGCCGGCTTCTGAATTGGACTTGGTTTCTTGGGCGTAGATTTATCTCCGAAAGGTGTATGTTCTTACCCTGCATCTGCCTCCTTATCTGTAGGCATCTCTTGAGTCAGAAATAGAACTCTCCAGTCATCATGCCAATCCTTTATGGACATCTCTACATCCTCCTCCTTGATGCAGTATCGCAGTTGTAGCCATTCCTTCTCAGGATCCCTTCGCGCTTGGATCCATATGGTATGCCTAGTCGCTTTGAAGTTGGTGATGTCCCGATATTGCGTGACCACTTCTGGAGTAATTTACGAAGTGTGGAAATCCTTTCTTGGAGGTCATTTCAATACCCCACGAACATGCTTTGATTTTCATTTATGGTTTTGGAGTCTGAAGTGCTCCCCAATGATATATACCACGTTGCACGACAATGAATGGTCTGCTCGCAATAGTATGTGTACTTGGGATCCTTCCATCCAATCAGGGAGATCAAGATGAGTAGCCAAGAGTAATGAAACTTTGTGCTCAGGTCTTGCACATATGTGTAGTCCTCAAGGAACATGTTTAATAAGTATGGGGCCCAGCTAAGCATAGTTCCCACCATGCACTGTGTTGCAGCTGTGACTACCCCGGAAGGGAATTTCTCCTTATGACACTTCCTGAGTAATTTGCACGCCATGAGTTTGGTGGCCAACATTGTTGTTGTGTCACAGATGCACTTGATGATGATTCCAAGTGACCCTCTCTCTGTGCCATATGTTTTCTTCATCTCCTCCACCAACGCCTTCTCCTTTGTCTTGTCTTCGAGGTACTGTGCGAGATTCTCCCCTTGAGATGGTAGCCCTATAATAAAATCAATGAGATCTACGTCTATCGATACAAGATCTTCCACCCATAGGTACCCTCCGTGGGTGACTGCCATCAGTTTCTTAACGCATTTTTTTACATCGTGACCCCTTCCAAAATGTGGGATATCCAACAGGTTTAGAATCCCGATTTTGGTCAGTCCGGATGCCCACTGTTTTGGTTGAAAAATTGGATCGTCGAAGGGTCCTGTACCCATGCTATCTAGGTAGACTTTCCTTGTGAATTTAGTAAACTTGTCCACATCCTCCACATTGTGTTCTGAGTACCATAGTTTTTCCACACATCCTAAAAGGTTAGGCATGGTGCACACCCCTTCTGGAATGCACGAAAATACTATGGTTGTTGCAGCCTGTCTACGTGGTGATCTTGCTATGGGTTGTTTTCCATTTCACTGTGGTGGTTGACTCAAGGTTCCAGCCTCCATTTTTATTTCCTCTGCATATGCCTCTGGCTGGCTAGTGACATCTTCTATTGTACCCTCTTGTGGTTGTTCTGGAACTGTTTTGTGTGACCTTCCTAGTGTAGTAGATTCTTTCTTGTTTGGGACCATCTCATTTACCCTTGGGGCCTCTTCAGTGTATTCAGAGCATGAAGGATTGCCTGCGTCCTTGGCTTGTTAGCCCTGTCCCATTTCTGCAATATCGATGCCCATTCCAACTCCTTTTGTTTGTTGGGTTTCCTCCACCACCGATGTGGGGCTCGTTGGTTCCATATTGGGTGAAGGGATTTCATCCAAGTTGACGAATTCGAAAGACTATGCGGGTTCTTGCTCCCTTCCCTGTGGTTTTTGTGGTACTCTGAGGCTGCTTCAATATTTTTTGCAGGCCTGTCTTGACACACCTAGATTGGGTGGTGCCATGGTGGTTAAGATGATTTTTGTTGAGCTAGTTCGCTCTGTAACTCTTGCTAGATCTCTCTCTGCTCTGTATACTCTTTCGCTCTATGCTTTCTTGATTTCATAATAACCCTTTTGTTACCCGCATGCCTTCCTTATATAACAAGTGGCATGAAACTTCTTGAAAAAGTTACCCGATTTGTGGTTTAAATGAATTGGTGCTTCTTGCATACTCGACATTGAATTTCCTTGATGCCGCCAGTTGGCGTGATTAATGCGACGTCACTTCGAAAGTTCTTGTCATTCAATTTTGATAGACATTGTCAGTTGGCGCTTTTTTTTTGTACCTGCCATTTTTACAATTTCTGCCTTTTCTGACCGTTGGTCCTTTTTCCGGCACGCTAAATTTTCCAAGTGCGCACTATGTTGTTTCGTCGGTACGCGTGGAAATTTTTATTTTTATCGCATTAACTCTATTCTATTTTCTTGTTGTCTTCTGGTGTCTGGCATGGTAACCCCTCTGTTGTTGCACGCAGTCATTTGTTGTCTAGTGCATTTCGTTTTTAAGTGTTAGGAGGTTGATTGTCCCTATACAGTTTCAGTCAGCTCCCATTGATCATTCCTCTGAGTTTTGTTCTTTCCAAATCCTTGAACTGTATAGCTCCCCCATATGTGATGACCTTTACTTCATATGGCCCCAACCAATGCATTTTGAGTTTTCCTGGGTGTTGAAGAGATTTACTGTCATACACCAAAAATAACTTTTCCTTTTGATATGTCTATCATGCCAAGATTTGTCCCTTGATTTTTGTACCTCTTGGTGAAACCCTGCTAGAATTATATCTTCTTCCATGAACATCAATCGACTTATCCTTTATTGTACT
Organism: Picea engelmannii; assembly: GCA_009831015.1. Taxonomy (NCBI): domain Eukaryota; kingdom Viridiplantae; phylum Streptophyta; class Pinopsida; order Pinales; family Pinaceae; genus Picea; species Picea engelmannii. The sequence continues at coordinate 85,968 of ML788412.1, forward strand.
GCACCTCACTCTGTCATGTTAGCGATTGCTACTATGCGCATACTAGGTACCAAAAATTCTAACGACACCACTGCTTCTTGTCCATACACCAATCTGAATGGTGCCTGCTCTGTCAATTTTTTACATGTGGTCCAGTAGGCCCACAGTACTACTGGTATCTTCAAGTCCCATTCATCCTTGCTGATATTGCAGATCTTTGTCAGTGCGTTCTCTAGGATCTTATTAAAGGCTTCCACTATTCCATTTGCTTGAGGATGATTTGGTGTACTCTTTTGGTTATAGACTTCAAACTCCTCAGCCATAGCTTTAATAGTGTTGTTAATGAAGTGAGTGTCTTGGTCACTCATTAAAATTCTTGGGCATACAAATATAGTGGTCACTTGCTCTAACAAGAAGTGTGTTGTTGTCGTTGCACTGCAATCTTTTACCAGTGTTGTGTCTTCCCATATTGTTAAGTACTATGTCACATTAATAATATACCTTGCTCCTGACCTTTTTGTTGGTGGTTTAATTGGTCCCACAAAGTATATTGCCAATATTTCAAATAAATGCAAGGTTACTTGTGTCCTTAGGGGCATATTATCTCGTCTATTAGGTTTACCAACCCTCTAACATACATCACATCTCTGGAAGTAGTCCTTTGAATCTCTGTGAGCAGTCGACCATCATAGTCTTGCGCACAACACCTTCCGCGTGGTGGATTTGCCTCCATAATGTCCTCCTACTATTCCCTCATGGGTCTCTTCTAAAATCCTAGGTCTTTCATGTTCTAGTACACATCTTCTCAAGATGTTTTTTTCACCCATATTGTAGAAGTGTCCTGCAATCAATTCATAGTCTACAACTCTAACTACCAGATTTTTCTTCTACACAGTGTTGAACTCTTGTGGTGTAGTCCATGTACTCAAGTATTGAATTATGTCAGCAAAATATTCATCGGCTACTTGGACTAAAAATAACTGTGCATCAGGAAAGTTGTCCTCTAGATTCATAGGTTCCTTTCCATTGGTGATCCTTAACAGGTGATTCGGTCCTACATTCAACTTCCCTGGTTTGACTATCACTTCGAAGTCAAATTCCTGCAACAACAATAATCATCTACAAATTATCCCCCCCAACACTGGCTTATTGAATAGGTATTTGAGAGTTGAATGATATGTAAACATATTGAAATGTTTTCCCAATAAGTAATGTCTGAACTTTTGAAGTATATAGACCATAGCTAAGCCTTCTCTTTCTATGGTATTGTAATTATGCTCTGAATCTTACAATTTTCTGCTAGGAAATGTTATCGGATGGTTCAATTCCCATTTTCCTGGTTGCACCAGAATAACTCCAAGTGCTATGGCTGATGCATCTACATGCACATGGAATGTCTTTTCCCAATCTGGGAATACTAGTATTGGTGCAGTTACCATCTTTTCTTTTAGAGTGTCCAATCCTCATTGATGGTCCTCATTCCACTGAAACTTGTTATCTTTTCTCAACAGTTTCTCCATTGATGCAGTGATCTTTGAATACCCTTTTATGAATTTCCTATAGTATCATGTATGTCACAATGTTTCTCTTAACGGACGTACTGATTTTGGTGGTGGTAGATTAACAATTACTGCAATCTTGGTAGGATCTACTAGCAGGCCTTGTTTTCATATTATATGGCCCAAGAGTATCCCAAAGGGTGTTCCAAAGATGCACTTATTGATGTTTAGCGATATTTGACACTTCCTTCATCTTTCTAACATCATCCTCAACACCTCTACATGGTCTTTCAACAAGTTGTACACTATCCAATCATCCAGATATACCTCTAGAAACTGGTGGATGAATTCTTTGAATGCAACTATGACTACTCTAGAAAATATTGTTGGTGCATTCTTCAGTCCAAAAGCCATGAATTTGTACTGGTAGGACCCCCATTCTATGGAAAAAGTGGTCTTGTACCTGTCTTCTGGAGATATCTTGATTTGATGGTAGCCTGAGAACCCATCAATGAACGAGTAAGCTTCCTGGCCTCCTACATTCTCCAACACCTCATTTGTGAAAGGAGTAGGGAAAGGGTCATGTAGGAAAGTATCATTCAACTTTATCAAGTCGACACATATCCTTATCCCTCCTTTCTTCTTTTCCTGAACTACCATAGGGATTACCCTTCAGATTCCTCTACTGGTTCTATGATTCTAGCCTCCAACATCCTGTCAATTTCTCCTTTCACTTTTTACTTATATATTGGGTTTGGTATATATGGTCTCTGTCTGATCAGTCTTGCCTCAAATCTGATAGGTGTCTTCATTTCACCTAGATATCCTACTATGCCTTTCATTTCCGTGAACGTTGTTGGGAACAGGTCGTTGTACTCATGCAGTAACTGTGTTATGCTTTCTATTGTTTTCTCATCCTAGTAGTCTCCAATGTTGGCCATTTTGGGATTCTCAGATGTCCCAATGTTGAATTTCTTCACCTTGATTGGAACAAAAAATACTTATGATTCCATAGGTGGACCTTCCACCTCTCTTTCACCTTTAATTTATGTTATCTAAATGTTGCACGATTCATCTTCATCTGGTGCTTCTTCCTACACATGGTATCATGACAATAATTATTTTACTATCTGTCGGTTCTGTTGTTGGTCTTCTATCATCAGTTCAACTTACAGTTCTTTAATGAATATCACCCCTCTTATTTGTTTGAGTGTTGATTCTGTGTTGGGGTTCTCATGTTCAAATGAGAAAGTGACTGTAAAATTCTGATGTAATATTGTCCAGTCTGTAGTTCCTCTGCGCAATTCCTGGTCTATATACCAGGTTTTTGGAATCCCTTCTAATGTGTGAATAAAGTAATGAGGCCATTCCTTTGGTGGTGTCATCCTCCATAGTGTTCTGCACTTCTCCAAGTGTTTTGTTGGTGTCCCATGTCCATCATATTTATGTACTTGTTTTCTTCCATGTTATGCGCCAAATATGATGTGCAGTAATCGCTTACATTGGTACCAATCCTTTACTATCTCTTTGTGTGCACCCCACCATTTTGCAGGTGTTTCCTTGAGTGTTATATCTAGATCTAGGAGACTTTGATTTTCTAATACTTCATCTTTGTATCTTGTTAAGAATGCTTCTAAGTCATTCACCCCATGGAAGCTGGTAGGTTCCCTTATCTCTGTACCTACCCATCTTATTGCACGATCTATTCTTGCACATATTCTTGTGGAGACTTCGTGTAACCTATGTTGCCAATTCTATAACATTGTATATGAGTCTGATGCGCATGACATGATACTTATCCAACTAAGTATCCCATCTGCAGTTGGATTCACATAATCTTCTTCTTGTGTAGTTGTTTTGTACAATTGGTTAACTTCCTCCAGGTCTAAACAAGTGGGTTCTACAAACCTTTCCCCTTTTGATGGATCTAATGACACAATGACTTTGTATTCCTCTGAATTGAATGCCATCTTCCTCGTTTTTAATTTGATTATGGCCTGATTTTCAAACTCCCAATACAAGACAAGCAATGTCGGATAAGGTTTTTTTTCATCCACTATCTCTATCACTTCGAAATCGTCTTTAGTGCACACTCCATCCAAATCTGTTGTCACCCCCTTTAGCCTTCCAATTGCTAGAACTCTGTGTTGATTTGCTAGTTTCAGCTGAACAGGTGAATATCCTAATGTGGGTTGTCCCATACATTGCCATGTTTTATCGGGTAACACATTTACTTCGGATCCTAAATTTAGTATAATATCTCCGATGTTGAAATATCCAATGTTGGCATTTATTCGGAATTCTCTGCTTGTTCTCCTCCTTGTCTGTAGATGATTAACTATTTTCTATTCTATCTTTCCTTCTACCTCTGTGCTACATCTTTCTAACATATTTTGTAACACTTTAACAAATGATGGATCATTTAGTAGTTTAACATAGGATTGCAGAAAAGCCTTAATCATACTTACTTGTCCTAGGGACTGTGCTTATTTAGTGTGATATAGCAATGGAGGTATATTGCATGTTGGTACTTCCTGAGTATCTTGCGCAGTTGATGTCGATGCAATGTCTGGATTCAAAAAATATTGTCTGGCCTACTTGAATATCTCCTTTTTGTTCTGTGCATCAAATTGCTTCTGCGGTTCAACATTCTTCTTGACCCATTGGGGTTGTGTTGGGTCTGGTCTTACTGCATCATTTCCTATCTTATCTCCTCCATGCATAAGTATGTTGATGTTTCTACTGTCATCCCTTTCTTCCACTGAAATCCACTGAACATTCTGATTATTATGATTTATCTTTTCCTGGATCTTCCCCAATAGTGTAGGACATTCTTATGTGTCATGATCTGATGCGCGACAATACATACATGTCGCAAGTGGAAGTGGACATTCTCTTGCATAGTGTCTTGGTTGTTGACATTTATGGCATACCACTGGTTCTCTGCCTCTTCCAAAGCCTCCTCTTCCTCTTCCTCCACCTCTGTAGCCAGCTTGATCTCCTCGTGGTGCATTGTACTAGGGTGCCTGGTTATACTGTGAGGGATTATAGTGTGGTTGCACAGTATTATACAAGTTGTGCAGTGTTATGTTGTTGTTGCGCAGTGTTATATTGTTGTTGTGCAGTGTTATGTTGTTGTTGCGCAGTGTTATATGGGGTTGGTAGTTGTTTAAACTGTGGTGTAGTTAGCCCGGTCATCATTTCTACCTGCACCCTATAAGCATTTGATGTTCTTTCCCTCATCATGTCCATGGTCCTGCAATATTTGTCATCATGGCCTACCAACTTGCAAAAGTTGTAGTATGAACTCCTAGGTATTGTCTGGGCCTACTTCTTCATCATTGGATAGTGATATGGATCGTGCCCCTGTTTCTTACATATCTCACACCATAGTCCTCCTGTTGGAAAAGGGTTTGGTAGTCCTGTTGCGATGTACTTCATGAATGTTGGGAATTCATTCTTATGGTGTCCTTTTGTCTTTCATGTGGTACACCAAACGACTTCTCTTTTATCCTTACCATTGTTCTCGTTTAGCTGAAATGTTAACTTCTTCAGATCCTCATTTATCTCCTCTATGGCTGGATCGATATTTTGGTATTGGTTCTCTTCTAGTTGTAGGGTTTCCTCTAGAGCCTTTGCCTAGATCTGAAACTTATGTTGTCGCAAGGAGTATTTCAAGTGTGGTAGTAGTGAATTTACAAACATATTCCTATGATGCATATTTAGTTTTCCCTTCAATCGTTTGAATCTCTAGTCAATCTTTCACACAAATTCCCCTGTTTTTTGTCTAATATCTATCATCTCATTCATTTTTTGATCCTCTGAACTAGGCTTCTGGAATTCATTTATCAATATTTTTTTGATATCTCTGATAGTTATGGTTGTCCTTGACGAACTATTTATAGCTAAGCTCATGTACCAATCCATTGTGTGATCTCTTAGTGTGATAGCTAATTGTGCAAGTTTAGTGTCCTTATCTTTGATCTGTTTTTCTTCCTAGATCTTTTCACAAATTAATAAGTCCTTCTCAGGGTCCTTCGACACCTCTCCTTTGAATTCTGGTAACCTGATGGTTGGATCATGTCCTGCCATCCTAAATGTTGAACTACTACCTCCGCACGACGTAGATACTTGACTAATGCTTCCTAAACTGGCTCCACCAGTTGTTGTTCCCTATGTAGATGTACTTTCTGGTGTCTTCCTTCTCCCGAAATTCAATTGTCTAAATGGTGGTGTTCTTATTGGTGTATTAGTCACACATGGGTTTATGGGTTCCACACTGAAACCGATATGGATAGGAGTGCTTCCTTCTATTCCCACTCTTTGACCTCTCTTCTTCCTCTCATATGTCGTGCGCATAATTTCCTCGATCTTATCCATAGCCCGGAGATCCTCTACCTCTTCTTCAACACTTGCTAAGCCTTGCCTCATGGCTATGGCTCTCTTCTTGGTGTTCATCTTATATTGCTAGGGTACTCCACTACATGTTCTTCCAACTATTTCCATGATTTGCTTGATCTGGTCTTCATCCATCATGAATGGGTCCAAGGCCTCCTCCTTCTTTCCTTTATCCATTTCTCCTTCTCCTGTCAGTGCTTCCCCCCTTTTCCCATGCATGCAGGGAAGTCTAGTTGTCTAAATCCATTGTCATTACACCTTTGTTATATAGTAATATCTTAATAGAAGTATATAGAGATCTGATATACCTACCTTGAGGTCCTTTCAAGAACTCTTTCTCTGTTGCGCTGTAAGACTTTTCTGTATCTATTGCAAATTCTATGATAAATCCTGCAACAATGTGGTCTAACCAGAAATCTATTGCACGCATAAATTAATTTTTAACTTGTTGTAACTGCGTGATCTCTATAGGATTCCACTCTAGATTTCTGATCCAATTTGTAGGATGGTTATATTTCAACCTTGATATCCACTCTTTCAATACATGTGGAAAATCACAGAAAAATACTTCACGCAAGTCAGTGAATACATACTTGTCCAAATATTCATCATTGTTAACTGCAAGTTTTTGTTATCTTTCTGTGCAAAATCTATCTCCTTCGTCTTCAACCATATCTCTATATCTGCCTTCATTGGATTCCATGGTCTCAACATCCCCTTTTAGATTCTCATTTTCTTAACATCTTGTTGTCCAATCTGGCATTATTTTGATGCATCTTCAACAAATCTCATTCACTTAATCCCACCTTGTTCCAACCATCCCGACAATGGAACCACTTGTTGGTTTGTTATTGTGCTTTTTCATTTATATTATATTATGATCCTACCTTACTGTCACAAATTGAACCAATTCCAAGTTTAAAAATCTCCCAACAAAATCCCTCTAAAACTATCGGCCCCCTGGTAATCCAGAGGACAATGCAATACGCAGGGTGTACTATGCAGTCTCACTCGAGATAGCTCTATGGGTGGCTATAATACTCGGATGTTTGTAGTCCGGGAATGGGTAGAGATCTATGGTTGTACCTTGTGACCTTTATTTATTCAGTCCAACATATGATTAAATCAATCATTCTATTCATGTATGTGGAATATCATATCTAATTAGTTTCTTCATTCATTCATCTAACATTCAATACTTAACAACAATAGATATGCATACATTCAATCACATAACACAAGTGTTACCGTAGTTCACCCATCCTGGGCTATGTCCACAAAGATCTGTCTCTCAAGCTCTTTATTATGGTTTAGTAATATGTCATGTCGCGCGTGTTTACAGTCTTGGATCTTACAATCTCTACAGGCTTCCCGATCCCTGTGAGGTTGACTAGATCACACCAGGCTCCTCAACCTGTGACCTAACCCTCAGGATCGAGTTTCTCAATACTTCTCTAGCTCAATAGCTTACAAAATAGTACAATTCTTACCAACCTTACAACTTCCAGACTCTCCCTCTTTCCACTCACGTCCCTCTGCCATCCCTATCTATCCTCTAAGTACTACTTATTTATATTCTTGGCTCATCATCCATTACAATACATTTCAAAATCCCTAATCCTAACACCATTAGGCCTCCCTTGCATGTGCACCTCACATGCTTCCCTCGCACGTGCTGCTTTTCCTTGCAATTGTCCATTCTTCCCTTCGTGCTTCTCTTCCCAAAAATATCATTTTCCCCTAATTGGGTCTACGTCCAACAATTGTACCACAACAAGTTCATCAACCATGCACCAACACATGTACCATGTACCTCAACCATCAACCATGTACATCAACACCATACCAATTACCAATCATGTACCATACCATGTATCAAACATGTACATCAATAATGTGTATCAACACCTGCATCATACCATGTGCCAACCATGCACATCAAACATGTACATCAACAATGTGCCAACACCTTGTACCATGAAGTGTACCTCAAACAAATACCATATCAATCATCCCATACACCATGTACCACAATATATACCAAGAAAGTACTATCAATGGTGTACCTCAACCATGTACCAATATCACCAAGTACCTCAAACATGCGATAACATCACCATACCAAACCAAATATCATTATAGAGAATAGTGCACTTCTAACAATGTATCACATCATCATCAAGGTGTACCATATCACATACCATCACCACCATGCCTTAACTATGTACCATATCATAACCAAGCATAAGCAATATTCACATAAGCATACATATAACTTGTAGCTGACCTATTGTACAATAATATTGACCTTTAACTCTTCTGCAACCTTCAACAACCCGGTACCAATATTCTCCCCAATTATGTATTGTCCTCACGAGACAAAGACTCCCTGTCGTGTGGGGCCTCGCATCACGTGCCCTAGGAAACCTGCGGGGATGCCTCACGAAACACCCTCAAGCTGACCTGCAAGGGACTGCTTAATTAGTGTTATAGAAAAACCCTAGCACTTTGCAGGTCCGAAACTTTTGCTCTTTCTTTTCACTTTCTTCACTGCCTCAGACTTCACATCAGATTCACCAATAGACCAAAATATTAGACCATAACATTCTCACAAGATCAATATTCAATGTAAGTATGTGTCCTTATGAGAGACTCCTTGAGGTGTTTATATACTTTTTCATAGGAACCTCTTTTCGTAATCTTAAGGCTTCTAGTACTTTCTTGTCACAACCACTTTACCCTTTCAATAATGACTTGTAACCAATTTGGGGTTTCTTGACCATTCTTCGGGGCTTCCAACTTCGCAAGGCCATAACTCCTCAACTGTGAGGAACCACGTGACATACCACCTATCATCGGAAATGGCATGAAGAGTACTATCCATCTATGAGTATCTTACCTACATTTACACTTTCCTTCATGTACATATTCCTCAACCAAATTTGGGTCCTATAACCACACCTTATGGGATTCATGTAAACTTCATCAAATGCACCAATCACATCAACCACTCTTGTTGACATCAATGACAACTAACTCACCATCAATCTCACCGACATATCTAGGGATTCCAGACTTCTCCAAGGGTTGACATCAATTTCCAAGTGTTGACATTAATGAAAATTGAACTATCCAAACCAATTGTCCAACAAACATCAATAGGTTAAAGACTTAGTGGGCCAACATGTCTCAGATGAAGGATCTAGAAGCAACAAAAAAAATCTTTGGCATAGAAATACATAGAGATGGGGAAAATGGTAAGCTGTGGTTTCCACTAATGAGATTCAGTATGAACTTTGTGAAACCGGTAAATATCCCTTTATCTTTGCATTGTAATATTTATTCAACTTTATGCCCTGGTAGTAAGGAAGAAAAGGATTATGTTATGTACCAATTGCTTAAGCTATTATCATATTATAATAAAACAAAAATACACACCATGTACAACAATGTGAGCATGGAGCACAACTCGAAGATAGATAAGACATATTAGTTACATGTTAACTCCTTAAAGAATATAAGAACCTCCTCCAAATAACCAAATACATTTATACATCACAATTCACATGTCCTCAATAATGAATACATGATCTCCATATATACCTATTCACACCTACACATGAGCCCCATTTACTATGAGGCCGACCCTATTACGTATATATTTACACATTGTATGCACATTTAGCCCCATATATGCCCCCCTTGGGTTCATATCATATACATTTAACCCTATTTACGTCCCCCTTGGGTCATAACATAGTACCCTCCTTCAAAAAGCATTGTTCTCAAAACTTTGCAATTAAAGGCTTCACATGTGATGAAACCAAGTAATACGATTTTGTTATGCTTCTTCTTTCTTCTTTCCATTTGATGCAAATGCAATAGGATGGTTGATGTTTGCAATGGAATGTTCAAGTATTTCACATGTAGTTGGTGTTGTTAGTGGACACATGGAAAAATGAGGTAAACAACATGGAAATGGGTGCTTCAGTATCTGAGAAGCACAAGTATCACCTACAGTGGTTGCAATGATTTAGTCCATGGTTATGTTGATTCGTTGGAGGTGGAGTGGTCCATATTGGAGGAAACTATGCAGAGATGTTCATGCAACCAATATTGTTAGAGAAGATGCAATGGTGCTTGGATAAACTTTTCTTGCGGGAAGGTGATGTTTGATTCATTGGGGAAAGTATTAGGAAATTGTTGTCAAGGTGGAGATTGTGCCAGATTGTGACAACACATACTGTTGCAATTACCATTAAAAGATTCCTCAAGTGTTTCGGTTTTTGTATGCCTAGAAATGATTGAGAACTCTCATGGTTAAATGTAGAAGCCCGTGAAGAGTTTCTTGAGACTTGTTTTCATTTCTCTATTAAGCAATAAAAAGATATCATTTCCCCAATTTTTGTTCACCTCTACATGCAATGTGTTTATCTTGTTTATCTTCTCTATTTCTCTATTAAATATTCTCTAATTTACATACTCAATCCCCAGCAAAATCAACAATCCATCCCCTAATTAATCAATTGTAACAATATATGTTTAATAACTTTAATTCATCACATGTCTTACAATGAATTCATAAACAATCACATGGCACACAATAGAGGGTGGGAGCGGGGGACATTAATAGAGAAATTAAATATAGGGTGGGAGGGGGGGCATTAATAGAAATTATATTCCCCTATAGAGTGTGGGAGGGGAGGAGGCATTAATAGAGAAATTATATTTAATTTCTCTATTAATGTCCCCCGCTCCCACCCTCTATAGGGGGCATTAATAGAAAAACTTTATAAAGTTTTTCTATTAATGCCCCTCCCACCCACATATATAAGTTTTTCTATTAATGCCCCCCACCCACATATATGAAAATAAAAGATTAGCTAAGATATCCTCACTAAAGAGAAGGGACCGGAGTCCCTTTTGAGAAGAGACCGGACCGAAGTCCCTCAAATATATAATATTTGCTATATATTAAAAAATATATAGCATAAAAAGCATTGGGTAATTTTGCATATAAAAGACAAAGTCAATCTCTGTTTTTGACTTGTAATAGAATTTTTAATGGACTGAATAATTATCATTTCAAAATTTTCTGGAACTATACATTTATGTAACATCCACTGCAGATTTTACTATCACTTTTTATCAATATAATTTACCCAATTATTATTTTAAACCCATTTTTTTTAATATATTGTAAATGTAAATGGCTTATATATTATGGATCTTTGAAGTGGTCCACTTCAGGAAACTCTGTTGTACTTTTATGGCTCGTATGGAATAGGCATATATAAATGCACATGTTGTGTATTTTTTACTTTCTGCATTGTAAAACATTGAATTATTATACTTTAAATGGTTTGATTAGTTGAGTTTTACTGGTTTTAACTATTATATGAATGTGGTGGAACCAATTTTGGAATCTGTATACGTTTTAAATACTTGATTATTTAGATATGGTAGAGTTTTGAAATTGGAGCTAGACAAAATCATTTGTCACACATTAAATATAAAAGTAAAAAGGAAAAGTATAATACAATTTAGTATAAGATGCATTAAAATATTTATCAAGTTGGTTGTAAATTATTTTTTGGTTGTAATTTTTTTACTTTGTATATACAATTGTCTTTGTAATTTTAAAATTTTAATGTGTTTAGATTGTTAATTGATTTGATGTTTTTTTTTTTTTATAATTATTATTATTATTATTATTATTGTATTTTATATTTTTTTATATTTTTAGATTTTAAATTGATTTGTTTTTGTTTTTTCTTTGGTATTGAAATATGATTATGTCACTTAATTAAGTTTAAATTTTATTAAATTGTTATTTAATTTTAAATCTTACTAATTTGTTAATTTGATTTGATAAATTAGTGATTTGGTGTATGAGACTTCTTTGTTTGTGGGATAAGGGATCTCTTATATTTAGTTATTTGACTAGTAAAGTCTACGATGGTATACATATCCTACTCCTATAAATTTGAATTTGTAACTTTTTAGAAGAAAACACATGTTCTTAACTATTAAACACACTCACCCTATAAATTGTCAATTTGATTAGATAAATTAGTTATTAAAACAAATTCAAATATTAAAATGTTTTTAAAATTAAAAATTTTAACATTTAACCTTACTTCACAATGTTCTTAACTTGAAAAAAGAAAATCCATTCAATGGAACATCCAATTAAAAGGGTATAAAATAACATCCCATAATTTAATCTAAATGATAATAGAAACTTTTATATATTTGGTTGTATTTTTATGGTGTGTACTTTTATGATTGGTATATAATAGTTTTGTGTGATATTTAATTGTAGTTACATTGAATGTGTTTTTAAATGTATTTGAATTTTTAATTAATATAATTTTTTTTATTTTGTTGAATTATGTTATTATATTAATTAGGTAAGTTTAAATATTACTATGTTGTCAAGTTTGATTGTTTTTACATTTAACATTATTTTAAAAAAATACATTTTTGAAATTGGAGAAAAATATTATAATAAAATGGAATATAATGTTTTTGGAGTAAAAACATTATTTATATCTAAGTATACATAACAAGTTTTATATATATAACATAAGTTCAAAATAATATTATCTTAAAATTGAGATTTTTAGTTTAAATGGTATGAGATTGTTTTTGTATTACAAACATTATTTATATTTGCACTTCTCTATTACCCTTAACAATGGAGGAATACCTACCTTTGACCTACCAAGATGACAAGATAAGTTTGAGATATAACATTATTTCAAAATAATATAGTTTTAAAAATGTAAAAATGGAGAATAATTTTTTTTTTTTATAGAAAATTAAATTCAAGAGAAAAGAAAAAAAATTATAAGTAGTATAAGGGTGAATTTATGAAAATCAATACACTTTTATGCATGGTAATACACAAAAATTGAATTATGAACCTTGATTCAGGGTTTTTAAGCCTTTAATAAATTTATTGAAACCTTGATGAAGCACTTAATAAAATCTTGAATCAAGCTCTTATTATTATTATTATTATTATTATAATATATATATATATATGGGAAAAAAAAGTCAGTGAAACCATTTTTTCACCATTTTACATGGCACAAAGAAAACTAGGAATTCTATGACACCTACACACCTTGGCATATAACTTAAGAGGTAGGCATTTTTTTAATAAATTGAAATTACTAAATTAAAATTTAACTCATTTACTGAAATTATATCAACTAGTCAAAGTTACGAAGTTATGTTATGGTATTTTATTTTATTTGTTTAAATTGTATGAACCAAAAGCATTTATGCTACCGATTTTATTTCTAACTCTGTATTGGTAAGCAAAATTGTTAAGCAGAATTGTTGACAGATTTTTTGAATCCTCTCATAACACATGAAGGAAATAAAACAATCTATTAATACATGGTTGCAAATAAAACTCACAATTTAATCATGATTTTTTTTTTTCAATTTATTTATTTTTAAATCATCAACTGGTAGCATAAGCACTTCTATTTTTTTTTCAAACATGTGTTCGCAAGCTTAAATCCTATTGATTGTTTTTCAATCCTTTGGTATCTCATAAGGACAACGAAAAATGGTATGATTTCCAAAAAATCCCCTGGCACAACACCGATGAATGTTGCTCAAAATAGTCATTGGTGGCCGAGATCAAAGATAAGGAGTCGAATCCTAATTCAGAATATGATTCTGAAAATACTGGTAAAAGACAGATTATCGACGCATACCCCACTGATATTGTCACGACCGCAGCAATTCAACCAGAAGAACCAACAAATCCTAAAGAGGGGGAGCACCTTTTTCATTCACATATGTGGTTGAAGGGGACCTCGTTGCATTTTATTGTTGACAGTGGAATCCAGAAGAACCTCATCTCAGGAGAGGTCATCAAACAGTTGGGATTGTCAACAACACCACACCCGCATCCATACAACATTGGGTGGCTTCACCAAGGATGAGATCTTTGTGTCAGCCAACAGTGTCGATTGTCATACACCATCCAGTCCTTCAAGGATGAGGTATTATGTGATTTTTCCCCACTGGATGTCTGTGATGTTCTCTTGGGCCAACCATATATGTGGAAGCGCCATGATGTTTATGAGTCTTGACCTCGCAGTGTCATTGTTTCTCTGGGGGGTCATCTCTACAGAATACCAGAGGTAGTTCCGACTACTGTTCCACCTAAAAAGTGTCACAAGGTAGTATCTCATACTACAAAATTCAACTTCTTCACAATCTATTCAAAAGGTGAACAAAAGGATACTGTAACCACTACAGGCTCGGCCCAATCACCTTCTATCCAACAGAAGTAGGTTGACAAGATTGTAGAAAAGTGTAAAGATTCCTTCTGCACAAAAGAATATCATGTATCCAGACTGGTTAAAAATTTCCAACCCTTCCAGCCACATGCTCGTGATATCCTTCCACAAACCGAGCAGCGCGACGTCTCCAACAAGGCAAGAAGCTCACCAAGATTCAGATTCAACAAATGCGTTTTCGTCTCCCCTGGGAACTCAAAGCAATGGATACCATTTCTTTCTAAGGAGGGAGTATTGATCCAGGTGGATATCGGTGTGTACCCACCTTTTCCAACTGGCTCGAAACAATTTTCTGGCAATTTTAGCAATTTACTATTTTTAACAGTTTTAACTTTCAAGGCCATTTTGAGGGCCTAAATGAAGGTTTTTCGGGATCGATATTCTCAATGATATCCTAAGGAATCATTGAGATCCAAAACTGAATCTCCTCGATGATACCTTTCCAATGGACTATCATACACCTAAAACGAAGATCATATGCAAAAGTTACGACCCTGGGAAGTTGATGTACTAACTTACCCAAACGAGGCCCACATGAATTTTGGCGCTTCATCTCCTAGGGTTAGGTTTTTGGATGTCTAGGGTTTCGGGTATTCCTGTTTATTATAAAAATTCTTTCAGATCCTCATTATAATAATCTTCTTGTGAATGCGAGTAGCCGTCACATCTCTTCTTAGAGATAAGTTGCCACCATTCTAGCGAGTCTTTCACTCTGTATTATTACAGTCTTTGTACATTTCTTTCATTAATAGAAATCATGTATTACTGTATATCTGTGTTTATGGTTGCATATTTGATACAATTTTGTTATATTATTTAATATATGTGATATCTCTGTGCATTTCTTTATGATATCTCTGCTCTCATTTCGTGCTGAAAATAATCTGGATCACAATGCTTATTACATATGTTTTAAAATTTAACACTTTGCAAAGAATGGCATGGCATGGTAAGGAAAGGAAACACAAGACATGGAATTCCATGGAATGGCATGGCATGGAATGACATGGCATGGCAAGGCATGGAATGGAAAGTGAATGAAAGGAAAGGTATGGCATGGAAAGTCAAGGAAAAGCATTGTAAGGCAAGGCCTGACAAGGAAAGGAAATGTAAGGCATGGCATGTCATGGCATGGAAAGACAAGGCATGGCATGGCATGGCATGGCAAGGAAAGGATGGCATATAAAGTCATGGGATGACATGGCAAGGAAAGGAAATGCATGGCATGGCATAACAAGGCAAGGCTTGGCATGGCATGGAATGCTAACGAAAGGTAAAGTATGGCATGGCTAGTCAAGGAAAGGTAATACATGGATTGGCAAGGAAAGGAAAGGTAAGGAATTACAAGGAAACGAAAGGAAAGGCAAGGCATGCCATGGAAATTCAAGGCAAGGAAATGCATGGAAAGGGATGGAATGGCATGGAAAGGAAAGGAAATGCAAGGCATATAATAGCATGGAATGTCATGGAATGGCATGCCATGTCAAGGCATGGCATGGCAACTGAAGGAAAGGAAATTCATGGCATGGAAAAGCAAGGCATGGCATGGAAAGGAAAAGCATGGTATGGAATGACAAGGCATATCATGGAAAGTCAAGGAAAGCAATGGTAAGGTAAGGCATGGAAAGGAAAGGCAAGGTAAGACATGGCATAACATGGCATGTCAAGGAAAGGCAAGGCATGGTAGGGAAAGGCATAGCAAGGAAAGGCAATGCAAGGAATGGCATGGCATGGCATGGAAAAGCAATGCAAGGCATGGCATGGCATGGCATGGAAATGAAATGCATGGCATGGAAAGGCATGGAAATGAACGACATGGCAAGGAAATACAAGGCATGACATGGAAATAAAATGCATGGCATGGAATGGAAAGGCAAAGCATGGCATGGAAAGGCAAGGTAATGCATGGCATGGCAAGGAAAGGAAAGTCAATGCATGGAAAGGCATGGAATGACAAGGAAAGGCATGAGATGGAAAGGTAAGGCATGCCATGGAATGGCATGACAAGGCATGGCATGGCATGGAAAAGCATGTCATGGCATGGCATGGAAAGTGAAGACAAGGCAAGGAAAGGTATGGCATGGCATGGAAAGTCAAGGAAATGCATGGTAAGGAAAGGCAAGGTAAGGCATGGCAAGGAAAGGAAAGGTAAGGCATGGCATGGCATGGAACGGAAAGGCATGACAAGGCAAGGCAAGGCATGACATGGAATGGAAAGGCAAGGAAATGTAAGGCATGGCATGGGAAGGAAATGAATGGCATGGAAAGGCATGGCATGACATGAAAATGCAAGGCAAGGCATGGCATGGATTGGAAATGAAAAGTAAATAAGGCATGGTTTGGCAAGGCAAGGTAAGGTGAGTCATGACAAAGCAAGGCATGGCATGGAAAGGCAAGGTAAGGTGAGTCATGACAAAGCAAGGCATGGCATGGAAAGGCAAGGTATGGCAAGGAATGGCATGGCATGGAAAAGCAAGGTAATGCAAGGCATGTCATGGAATGGCATGGCATGGAATGACATGGAATGGCATTGAAATGCATGACATGGAAAGGCATGGCATGGCATGGAAATTCAAGACATGGTATGGCATGGTAAGGAAATGCATGCCATGGAATGGAAAGGAAAGGGAAGGAAAGGCATGGAAATGAAAGACAAGGAATGACAAAGGAAAGGCATGGCAAGGCAAGGAAATGCATGGCATGGAAAGGCATGGCATGGCATGGCATGGAAAGGAAAAGAAATGCAAGACATAGAAAGGAAATGAAAGGCATGGCATGGAAAGGAAAGGCATGGCAAGGCAAGGACATGCATGGAAAGGAAAGGCATGGCATAGAAAGGAAAGGAAAGGAAAGGCAAGCAAGGCAAGGAAAGGCAAGGAAAGTAAGGCAAGGAAAGGAAAGGAAAGGGAAGGCTAAACATAGTTCCATAACAACAAAAAAGAACCACAACATACAATAATACCATAACAACCATAGCATGAAGCCAAAATTTCAATCATTCATAAATCTAAAATATTTGTTCAATTATTCCTTTTACATACCTATGGTCAATCAAGTAGACCATCAGGATCACTTCTAATATTGATGGTTTCCATTAATTTCTCATGCTCATAGTAAGAAAATAAGTATTGTACCTTTGATGAGTTCTTACTTGGCATTGGTTTTAGTTGGAGGGTTGTACCAACAACCAAGTTTGTAAAGTGGTATGCAACTTCACCCGGTCTATAATCTTGAAATACATAACCACCTTTCTTTCATGTTCTTTCATCTCGTGTCAAATATTTTCCTTTAATAACCATCGAACCAATCATAAATTTAATTCATTCAAAGTCTATTACTAATCACATCAAGGTCTACTTTCCCTCTAAGCAATGTGCCAGCCAATAATCAGTTCCCCATTCATTACCTCTTGGTGCAACCATTACGTATATGTGCCCTACAAAAAATGGAGTTCCAACATGTGAATCCACTAAATGACCAAAGCATAAAAAACATAGTTACCGATTCAACAAGAACTGTGAACTCAAAACGAGAACTATATCCCTTAAAACCCATATTTTTGCATAAAAAACAGGAAATCAACCCCCAAATCGAAAAGTGGTGCTACCGGTAGCACCATTTTTTTAATCAGGGTCAAAATTACAACATTTTTCAAACATGGCCTTCGAAACTCAGACAATAGCTCAGAAAAACCTTAAAATCAACACCTAAATCAAAAAGTGATGTTATGTAAAACAAAATGTTTTTTCCTAAACGTGAAAATCATAGCTATTTACGACCTAATTGAAATTGTGACATTGACAACAAAATCCTAAGTAAATAAACAACCCAAAATTAAAAACAATTTTACAATACAAAACCTATCAATTTTAATTGAAACTAAAGTAAAAAATAAAAAAAACGCAAATATAAAAAAATTTAATAACATTTAGAACAAAAATAAATAAATAAAATTACAATTTTTCAATTGAAATAACATAAAATTTTAATTAAAATGAAAGCCAATTTTTATTTTTTTTAAAAACAAACCCACATATTATTGGGGTGTCGTGGGGGGCCATGCCATGGCGCCCAACCATCCCACGCGGGTTGGTTGGGCGTCGTGGGTGTCATGGGGGGTGATGTTGAGCATCACCCCAACCCCCACGAGCTAAGACATCATCCTCCACGGCGCCCAACCATCCCATGTCATGGGGGGTGATGTTGAGCATCGCCCCAACCTCCACGAGCTAAGACATCATCCTCCACGGAGCCCAACCATCCCACGCATGGGATGGTTGGGCATTGTGGGGGGTGATGTCGGGCATCACCCCAACCCCCAGGGGCTAAGCCCTGGTCCCACGGGACCAAGGCTTAGCCCGTGGGAGATGGGGTGATGACGGGCATCACCCAAGCCACCAAGGGCTAAGCACCGGTCCCACGAGGCCAAGGCTTAGCCCCTAGGGGATGGGGTGATGCCCAACATGACCCCCCATCACCTCCCATCACCAGTGCATTTTTTTTTAATTTGTTTGTTTTTTTATAAACTTTTACATATTTTTAAGTTTTTTAATAAAAAAAAAAAAAAAAAAATTGTAATTTATATTTTTTTAAGTTTGTTTTAAGTTTTTTTTTTTAAATTTTGTATTAAATGTTGGAGTTTAAGTGTGTTAATTTGTTTTTTTAATATATATTTTTAACTTTTTTGTGTGTTTTTTAAACTTTTCTAATGGGCCATAAATTTGTTTTTTACCTTTATTTTTGTTTTTTTGTTTTTTGATTTTTTTTTGGTTTTAGCTTAGTTTATATTTGTTTTATTTTTCCTCTTTAGTTTTTTAAGTTTTTCTTTAATTTTTTTTATTATCGAAGTTTTATTTATTTATTTAATTTCAATTCTTTTATTTTTCTTAGTTTTCTTTTAGTTTTTAATTTATAAAAAAAGAAGAATTATATTTTTTAGCTAAATATTAAAAAATAGTGTTATTTAACTACATTACATTTTTTTCTATGTATTGAAGTAAAGGTAAACAACCTTAAAAATGGTGTTTTCCACTATATTTTAAAAGTATGGAACAATAAATTGATTAAAGATATACAATTATATGAAAAATCGTAACTTCAAAAAAGTATATGGCAAAAAATATTTTTAAGATTAAAATAAGCATAGAAAAATGACTAAAAACACCATTGAATAAAAAAAATTAGAAAAATTTGAAAATAGATGAAAAATAAGCATTTAAAAAAAAATGTGGAAACATTGTGGATCGAAAATTTTGAAATATCGAAAAACCACCTAAAAAGGGAGAGCGGGTGCTACCGGTAGCACCATTTTTAAAAATGGGGTAAAAAATTGGACCCCCAAAAAATAGAGTTCTTGTTAAGTTGGTAATTATGTTAAAACATTGATGATAGTTATTCAAAATTTAAGAGAAGGTTTCACTGAACCTGGAAGTACAAGATCTGAGATGTGATCATAATCTACTGAAATATTTGATTGGTCCTCCTCCAACTAGGGTAATTCCATAGTTATGCGTTGAAAAATGGGGAGTGATACAAGATGCCATCTATCAACCTAGTTTGTTGATTCACAATCATCCCATTCATTACTACTACATGAAAAACATAAGTAAGAGAGTTTTCTCGTCCATATTTCAACTATTGCATTGTTTGATGTTCGAACTGAATGGAATCCATGAGTGCCCTGGATTGTTTTTCATTCATACCACTATGATCGATCTACATCGACCACCTGCAAAAAATATCTATGTATATGTCATTTCCTGTGTGAATAGTCTTCACGGATTCTTTCTCCCTCTCCCATTACTAAATAACACCATTCAACAATGGATTTCCCATCTCGAATGAGAGAAGTAGTTGTGAACTTCATTTATTTATTGTGTAACACTCTTTTTATGCATGTGCATGCTCCATCATGCTCCCCTTTCCCGTGCACAGACTAGAAATAGTTCCAAATGTGTGATACCTTGAGTTTTTTGTGCAACATACACAACCATTGAAATACATGACCATTTTTTAACTATCCTGCACAACCATTTGACAAAATCTAATGTTGATCCATATACATGTTCTTCTCTTTAATGTGATTGTAAAACAACTGAAAGCAATGTTGTACATATGCTAAGTCATGGAACCGATTATCTCTTATGTAGAAGTGATACTCCTTCAATATAACTTTGTTTTCTTCGTTACAATCTGGCCCATGCATGTATGTGATATGGATCATTATTTTTTCCTACTATGAATGATAATATTGTCTTTGAATATCATTTTGTGGTTGAAGGGTGTAGTTCTCAGCAAAATCAACCATTGATAAGATAGTATCAACATGAAATGTGTCTCTGCATATTCTAAAATGCTCATCCTGCCATCAATCCACATGGACATGTTGAACATATTGTCATGTATTTTCAACGAAGTCCTTCATGAAGTCACATAATCGTACCTTCTAAGTCACCAATTCTATATTTTTTTCCTGCCCTCCATCAATATCATATGCGACATATTTAAAGCTTTGCAAGGAAACCTCCTTCTTCCCCAGTTCATACTTATTACTTACATGGATGCACTTTCTCATTAATGTCATTCCACCACACCTTGGGCATGTCCCATCTAAGCAATATTGTTTTATAAAATGTACAACCATTTGTCCCTATACACAAGATGTTGTGAATAAAGTCTGTAGATGATGGCGAAAAAAATATAACTAAGTGTTCCTGCAAAAAGGTGTTATGCAATACGCACACAACACACACAATATGTGTGTGTGTGTGTGTGTGATAATAATAACCATACTAAATGTGATATCTAAAACAACGTGTGTTGCAAATTGTGTTTATTCTAACATACCAAGGCTTGCATTTATGGAAATATCTTTGGCCCAACTTAAGTGCACTATGTATTGTCCCGAATCTCTCAAACAATTTTGTCTATGTAATGTAAAGAAAGTGTTTAATATGGGGTTCACGGTCACTAGATCCCCTTCTCAATTTTAGTACATCTTTTTGGTTGGAAGAAGGCCTAGTGTTCTCATGCCAGAAATCTTATACTAGCCCCTTAACTGATCCAATTAACTTCATGTCAGTATGAAGTAGCCTACCAATGAAGGCCCATAAATCTGTTGGGCCAAATGTGTTACGACTATCTTGTCAATAAGAATACTTTCTAAGTGTTTTGATATTGCATTTCATGACATTAGAGGTTTGTTGGAAAACATGTTGTTTTCTTGTGATCTTGCTAACAATTAATTGTGACAAGACACACAAGGATGCATTACGATATTTAGAACGAGATTTCTTATGAATTATTTGAAAAGCATCGACAAGGTTTCTAACAATATGATGAGTTGTTTCTAAACTTTTGACTATTTTAATGCATGAAATTATCCTAACAACTGTCAAACTTCTAAATTTTAACAAAGCCAAAAATAATTGACATTCAACGACATCATATTTAGGTTTAAAATATTCTTTAATGATTTTATAACAATAATAACGAATAGTACAGTTAGGTAACTTACCTTCAAGTGATTCTAGACCAATTGTATCCACTTGAATGCATTTAGGAGTTCTTCGTCGCACACTTCTCAATCTAGGTAGGGACGATGAACCCCTATTTAGACACTCTTTACCTACCTATTTTGGAGTTAACAACGTTGCAATTCTTTCCCTTTCAATCACTAGAGGATCAATTCTGGGAGGAGAGTGGACATTCCCATGGCTAGTTTCTAGAACATCTAATTGTCTAACAAGAGGTTGCACCACAAGAACTTCTTCACCATAATGTTGTGCACCAGTTGCCTCTCTAATTTCATCCATTGTATAATTAGCTCCAAGAAAATCCTCCATCATCTGGTCATCCAGAACAACTTGTATTGATGAGATACTGATTGGATTGGTCTCTACTGAACTCCTGCACTTTGCTTGTGGTGATGGAAGAGAAACAACAACGACATCTATTCCACTAGAAATTTGATTACCCTCTTCTGAAAACCTACACTTTAACGTATGTAACTTTTACTTTTATCTTTCTTCTTCTTCCTTTTTGATGGGTTTCTTTTTGCTTGAGGATTTTATTTCTCAATTTTTTCCCTGTGTTTAAAGAGAAAATTTGGCTTCCAAGCACCCAACCATAAATTTGTCTTGGTATTACTCAAGAAAGCAGAACTAACAATTCCAATTCCAAGTGAACAAATTTGTCTTGGTATTACAAAAGAAGACACAACTAATAATTCCAATTCCAATTGGACAAATTTGTCTTAGTATTACACAAGAAGACACAACTAACAATTTCAATTCCAATTGGATAAATTTGTCTTGGTAAATTACACAAGAAGACACAACTAATAATTCCAATTCCAATTGGAAAAATTTGTCTTTCTATTAAATAAGAAGACACAACCAACGATTCCAATTGGAAAAATTTGTCTTGGTATTACACAAGAAGACATAACTAACAATTCCAATTGGACAAATTTGCCTATCTATTACACAAGAATACACAACCAACAATTCCAATTCCACTTGGACAAATTTGTCTTCCAATTCTTCCCACAATTGTCTTGCAATAGCACAAAATTGTCTATGAATTAAACAACAAGACAAAAGGAACAAAAACTAGTTTGTTCTTGTTATTTTTAGGTGCAAATGTCCGGATTGTTTGAGTTTTTGAGACAGATGAGGTAGAGGAGTTTGATTTTCATGTAAAACTTCATAGCAGGAACATGCACAGATTCCTATAATGCATGTGCACTAAAGAGCGTGTGCATTCCAAGAACATGTATGCATTCCTGTTGGGCATGGATGAGCTCACAACCTCAAGGATTTCAATTCATAAGAGCTTGTGCATTCTCTTAATGAGACATATATGGAATTTATTATATACCAAATATCTTTATGAATAAATATGTATAGGGGTTTCAAGACAACTAGGACCTAAGGGCTTAGGATTGGAAGTGTTTTGAAGCATAGAGCAATGGTTAGAGCACTAAGATGTGGGTGCAAGGTTTGTGGGTCCTTTAACAAGAGTTATATGCATAGTGCACTTAGGGCTCGAGTGTGGAGGGGGTTAAGGTTTGTGTATGGGCTATTCCTAGGCTTAGATGGAGCTAGGGGGGTCTAGGTCATGGTCTAGGTCAAGATCTAGTTCATGGTATAGTTCATGGTCATGGTATAGGTCATGGTCATGGTATAAGTCTATCTCTAGCTCTATTTTGTTCTCTAGGTCATGATCTAGGTCTAGCTATAGGTCTATGTCATGGTCTACGTCATGGTCATTGCATAGGTCTAGGTCATGGTTTAGGTCATGGTCATCGTATAGTTCTAGGTCATGGTCTAGTTCTTTCCATGTCTATGTCTTGTTATGTCTAGGTCTAGGTCTTGACATGTCTAGGTCAAGGCCATTTCTTTCCTTGCAATGTATATACAAGGGGTGGAGAGAGAGGAAGAAAGATAGTGTGAGAGGGGGAGAGGGGAAGACAAAGAGAGTGTGTGAGAATGAGGGAAAGGGAGATAGAGAGGGGGGGTNTAGAAGAAAAGAGAGAAAGGTAGGGAGAGTGGGGGAGAGAGAGGGAGGGGGATATAGTGAGCGAGAGAGTGAGGGTTAGATATAAGAGGTAAAGATAGAAGAGGGTAGAGATGGATTGTTTTAGAATATGAGAGGGTGGGAGAGGAATACCAAGAAGGGGGGTAGAGAGACAGAGAGGTGGAAGAGAGATGGTAGATGTAGGGGAGAGAGAGAGAGAGAGAGAGAGAGAGAGAGAAGGATGGGGTAGAGAGAGAGAGAGTGTGTGAGAGTACATATAGATAAGTGTTTTGTCATACATAATTTAGGGCATGTCGAACACTGATTGTGAAAAATACAAAATGAATGAAATTTAACCTTTTACGCTTTTTACGATGTTGTAAATGGATAATGATAATAGTCTAATATTGAAGAACGTACAAATAGATAAGTGTTCCAATAGTACATAATCTATTCCAATCTCATAAGAAAAAATATCAATCATGGATTTTTGATAATATAAAATCAAACAATGGGAAATCCTAGAGAGGTGTGAGAAAACTTGACAATCAAATCAAATCAAATCACAAAAAAGGTAAGAAATGTGAAAGATAAAATGATTTAAAAATGAATTAAGAAAAACATTCAAATAAGGATAAATATTCCATATAAATAATATCGAATCCACTAAAATATTATGCTTATATTAAAATAAAAAAGCAGAATCAATGTACCATAATCATTATTAAACCTTGTGAAATCATTATTAAACAGTAGGTGAACGGTCATATCCACAAAATATTATTATTGAACAATAGGTATAGCCATACTGCACTTAGGGCTTGGTTGTGGAGGGGGTTAAGGGTAGAGTATAGGTTATGCCTAGGCTTAGACGAAGCTAGGGGGGTCTAGGTCATGGTCTAGGTCATGGTCATGTTCATATAAGTACTTGCATAAGTACTCCATTGGAAGAAGAAGAAAAACTTAAGACTTGCCTTATAGGCAAGGCTAAATTTCTATGTTGCACATATCCTTTATTCGTTGTGATCCCCGCCTCGCATTTAGAAGACGTTTGAATTTCTTCGACATCTACGGATGAAATGATATAACATAACTCACTCATATTTCTGGTAAAATATTTTATCTAGAAATAAAACAAATTATGATACCTACCTATCTCCACTACCTAGTGAAACAACAGTCTATACTCCTCTATGCTCGATTGTATTTCTCCTCTCTTTTTCCCAGACCAAAGAACCAATGCTTTTATCTCCTCTCCTCTCTACCTTTTACTTATCTATGCTATGCCCTATTTTCTTTTAAGTCCTTTTATCACCCACTCGTCAAACTTCAAATTAATTTAATTTTGATTTCAGGAACAAAATTTTCCATCCCACACTCTAAGTCCCATCCCTACCATTTTTCATTTTTAACAACACCGTTGGAACACACCTTAATTTTCCATGCCTTTCCTTGCCTTGCATTTCATGTCATGCCATGCCATTCATTTCCTTGCCTTGAATTTCCATGCCATTCCATGTATTCCCTTTGAGATAGAAGAGGTTGAGGAGTGTTCTTGGCACATAAAACTGCCCAGCAGGAATGAACATGCATTCCTATAATGTGCATGTGTTATTGTTGGGAAAGGATGAGTGCCCAACCTAAGGGTTTATGATTGAAAGTGTTTTAAAGGATAAATCAATTATTAGAGCACCAATATGTGGGTGCAAGGGTTATGGGGCATTTAACAAGAAGTATATGCATAGTGCACTGAGGGATCAAGTGTGGAGGGGGTTAAGGGTTGAGTATAGGTTATGCCTAGGCTTATATGGAGCTAGGGGGGTATAGTTCATGGTATAGGTCAAGATATAGGTCATGGTATAGGTCATGGTCATGGTCATGGTATAGGTCTAGTTCATGGTCTAGGTCTAGCTCTAGGTTTATGTCATGGTTTAGGTCATGTTCTAGGTCTAATTCTAGGTCTATGTCATGGACTATGTCATGGTCATCTTATCGGTCTAGGTCTTGGTCTATGGTATGAGTCATGGTCTATGGTCTAGGTCTAGGTCTTGCGATGTCTTTCCATGTCTAGGTATAGGTCTAGGTATTTGACATGTCTATGTCAAGGCCATTTCTTGCCTTACGATGTACCAAACTTGCTATAGTGTGTGAGATTCTGAGAGGGAGAGACAAGAATACATAGAGGGGGAGTATAGAGAGAGTGTATGAGAGTGTGAGTAAGAATGAGGAAGACAGAGAGGGGGGGTGGAGAGAGAGGAAGAAAGAGAGTGTGAGGGAGGAGAGAGGAAGACAAAGAGTGTGTGAGAGAGAGAGAGAGATAGAGAGAGAGAGGGGTATATAGAGGAAAAGAGATAAAAGGGGGAGAGAAATGGAGGGGGATAAAGTGAGCGAGAGATGGAGGGTTAGAT
>ML788412.1:114052-131872 GCA_009831015.1 Picea engelmannii
TAGGGAGTGGGTGTGAGATTCTGAGGCATGTCAAGGAAAGCTCTAGGTCTAGATCTTCCCATGCCTTGTGATGTCTAATTATTTTCATGTCTAGGTCATACCATGTATAGGAGTGTGAGAGGGAGAGAGAGGGAGATAGACACAGCGGGTAGAGAGGGAGAGAGAGAGAGAAAGAGAGGGGGCGTAGACGTAGGAGAGAGACAGAGAGATAGAGAAAGAGAGAGTAGGAGGGACGAGAGAATGGAAAAAAATCATATCTTATAGGAGCATGTGCACGCTCTTAGGAACATGTGCATGTTCCTATAGTGTGTTCACGCTATTAGGAATGCATGTGTGTTCTTAGAGCACGTACACACTCTTAAGAACATGTGTGTGCTCTTAAGAACACGTGCATGTTCTTTTGAATTCAATTTTTTTGGGTGGGATTGACAACGTGTATGCTTACTTGGTTGCCTCAGATTTAGGTTTGGGATGACAAACCTAGTGGTTAAGTCTAAAAATTGATGAAAACCTCCATTTTTGTGAATACCTCTCTATATCTTTGTCTTTGACGTTAGTTTTCTATAGGATAAACAATTCAGTTGTTGACGAAACTACAAAAATAAATAAAGTCGGCTATGCAGATTTCAAATATATATATATATATATATTTAAATAAATATTGTTTGTTATTTTAATCTATTTTTTTCTTCGCATATATCAAAATCCTAGAATACATACTATAATCTATTTTTGCTATAACTTTTTGTCAGCTTAACCATTTCTCGAATGAGTTATATGTCACACTAGAGGAGACCGATATGTATGATCCAAAAAAAAAAAAAAAATTGATCATGTTAAGACCCTCTTAGCCTATACAAACAAAAGATGTTGTAATTTCAAAGATATATTGACTTTGATAATTTAAAAAAATATATATATATATAATTAATATTATAAATTTCCAAAAAATACACCACACTACAACAACTGGTTCTCTAAAAGCATACAAGTTTTTGGAACGAAATTCCATCGTTAAGGTACTCAAAACCTGCATGAACAAAAACATATACCTTATATTTTGTTAGAGAAATAACATACAACTATTACAAAAAATCAAATTTAACAAAGTTATTCACAATTTCTATGAACAAAAGTTGTGTATTTGGAAATATAATTCAATTTCCTAAGTTTCATCTTCTTACACCTTATTCAAATTCATTTTAAAAGTACCTTAAATAATCCCTCTAAGTTAACATATCATTGTTTTTCTAGGTTTTCACTACCACTAGACCATCATTAGCTTACAGTCACCCATAAGCGTGTTCACAAAAACACTATTGTTAGAGAAGTTGTGGTGGTGTTTGACTTCTCTTTGCTTGAAAAAAGGTAATGAATGGGCTTGTGAAATGTATCAGGTAAATGGTTGTCAAGGTGGAGATTGTTGGAATTGTGACAACAATTAAATCTAGTGAACAACGGTGGTTCATATAATAGTGACAACTATTAAGTTGGTGAAAGTTCATGTAACGATGGCAGTTATGTTGAAGACGATATATATCCGTGTAGCCTTAAGAGGCATTTGACAAGTTTTCCCTAAGGAAAAAATGGACATGTTTTGTAAATCCGTCATGGGAAAATTGTAATCATTCCCTCTTGAAAATAAGAATATCGATACTTTTTCAGTGGATGTTTCCTAACTATTTAGTAAGAGCTTTACCATGTAAATTAGTGTCTTATTGATCACCTATTATGTTATCTTGTTTTATCTTTTCCTTTATTTTCTTCACAATTAATTTGTGCTACATTTTATTTTTCCATGAACTCACATTCCCAAAAGTTATATAGAGATTAAAATCATTGTATTCATCATATTTTTTTTGGTTACAATTTTAAGATATACAAAATGCATTGATGTATATAGTAAGTAGAGACTATGCAATCATGAAAAACATACATACATAAATTATTAATATTGGAAAGAAAAGATGGATGGTAAGACCTTTAGTGTATTATATTAACTGAAAAATTATAATAATTTTTTATTTGGACTTATTTTTTGATATAAAAAAATGGAATTAATATATATATATATATATATATATATATTATTTTAATTGTGTTATTAACTTTTCTATTAAGGAAATATAAGTAAAAGAAAACATAGATTTATTTTATAGAATTTTCTTATTTTTTATTATTGTAATTTTTTTATTATTCAATATAATATAATATTTGTTAATTTTATTTATTATATAACTCTAAATTTTATGTAACATTTTTTATATTTCTTTTTATATTATAAATGATAGGAAAAGAAATTTGAATGATATATTTTTTTGTTTTTTTAATTTTTTTAAATGAATATCAAATTTTGAAGAGCTTAACATAGAATAAAGCTTATTTTAGTAAGAGATAACTGTTGTAAGTGTGAGTTTCAACTATTACTGTTGTAACTGTGAGTTTCTAGGTTTACTATTTTTAGCTAATCAGATCCACTTAAGTCAGTGATCTGCATGCTATATATGTAACCTCCATTTGTTTGTTAAGCAAGGAAAACGTTTTGTGTTGTGTGAATTAATTCTTCCAATTTTAATTCCAGCTTGCATGAAGATACAAGTTCTTATTTTTACATAAACACTTGAACAATAGCACATTACAAAAGAACAAGGTAACCTATAACTTTTGACTTTGAAGCACCTAAGTACAACAATAATCTTCAATTTTTAACAGACTTCAACCAGTCATGTGTTTCTTATAGCTCCGAAGAACATGAAGAACAACAAGTCTGAATTATGTCACTATGTTACATATTTGGTTCTTCATCATTTGATTACAAATAAAAATCACACTCTCTCACACACATATAATATATCTAACATACGTAAACAAAATTTAAACACACCACACATACATAAATAAGTAGAAAAGCATGGCAGTGACTATTTATGGTGGTTCTTCCTTCATATCTATCCACACCGAGATACCATCGATGGCCATTTGCTCTGAATGTGGCAGCTCCTTAGTGAGATAATCGTACTTCATGGAGAGATCTATTGCACTCTTGATGCTTGATGCATTGTCCTTTGGAGTATCGTGTAACTTCAGAATGTGAACTAACTTCCACTTCACCTTCCTTCATCCTTAAATCTTTTACCCACTTTAATAAAAAGATTTATAACTTCACTTTATACACATGCATTTACTTTATCCACATGGAATAAGCCACGACCCAATAAAAATATATATATATACAATATATATATTTTACCACACTTTACCACTTAAACTCATTACCTCATTTATGCAATTCCGATTTGCCTTCACTCCACGCATGTGAATTCTACTCACACTTCAAAACTCCACTCATGCATGCAAACTACCTCCAGGCTCACTCATGAAAATCCGAAATTAAACTCACGCAGAAAAGTCCATGCATGCAAGAATACTCATCAGATCCACTCAAAGGAAAATACGCAGCAGAGAGACAACACTCAGGCACCCTCAACAGAAAACGCTCCACGCAGTAAATCGGTCACTGCAACAAACTCTCCACGCATATGCTGGAAGCGAGCAACAATCTCTTCAGCAGATCGCGAACAATATGGACAGTTGAACAAGGACGCTCCACACAAAACTCAGCAGTTGGGTCCTCCTCAAAACGATCCCGCAGACCACAGACCACAACGATCCATCTCTTTCCTTCTGGCTCTGATACCAAATTGAAATTGGAAGAATTAATTCACACAACAAAAAACGTTTTTCTTGCTTAACAAACAAATGGAGGTTACATATATAGCATTCAGATCACTGACTTAAGTGGATCTGATTAGCTAAAAATAGTAAACCTAGAAACTCACAGTTACAATAGTAATGGTTGAAACTCACAGTTACAACAGTTACTGTTGTAACTGTGAGTTTCTAGGTTTACTATTTTTAGCCAATCAGATCCACTTAAGTCAGTGATCTGCATGCTATATATGTAACCTCCATTTGTTTGTTAAGCAAGGAAAACGTTTTGTGTTGTGTGAATTAATTCTTCCAATTTTAATTTGGTATCAGAGCCAGAAGGAAAGAGACGGATCGTTGTGGTCTGTGGTCTGCGGGATCGTTTTGAGGAGGACCCAACTGTTGCTCATTTTGTGTGGAGCGTCCCTGTTCAGTTGTCCAGATTGTTCTTGCACGATCTGCTGAAGAGATTGCTGCTCGCTTCCAGCATATGCGTGGAGATTTTGTTGCGGTGACCGATTTACTGCGTGGAGCGTTTGCTGTTGAGGGTGCCTGAGTGTTGTCTCTCTGCTACGTATTTGCCTTTGAGTGGATCTGGTGAGTATTCTTGGATGCATGGACTTTGCTGGAGAAGAAAGAGCGGAAGCCGTGTGATTGCAGAGTGAATTTCAGTGCTGAGGAAGACCAGATCAGACAGACAGATGAAAGTTCTAGTGTTGTAATCTTTTGTGTTGTATTGTAATTTGTAAAGTAAGCATTAAGGGAGGGTGTTAGAATAAAGCTTACTTTAGTAAGAGGTAACTGTTGTAACTGTGAGTTTCATCCATTACTGTTGTAACTGTGAGTTTCTAGGTTTACTATTTTTAGCTAATCATATCCACTTAAGTCAGTGATCTGCATGCTATATATGTAACCTCCATTTATTTGTTAAGCAAGGAAAACGTTTTGTGTTGTGTAAATTAATTCTTCCAATTTTAATTTAACAACCACTCAAATTAACTTATATCCATTTTTAACTTTGATCACCTGCTAAAAGTCTTACTCTTCAACATACAAACTTTTATTCATGTTTATCGTTCTAATATAGGTTTCCACCATCAGCATCATGGAAATTAGAATTACACTTATACATGGTTAGATAAGTAAACATTTGACTCACTGTAAATGTCTCAATAATACTGATGAAACAGTTGTCCACTGATTCGTATAAGACGGACAAGTGATTGTCTCTAAAGAATTTAAAAAAAGGTTGTACCATCTGGACTTGACGTTTGATAGATCAAAAGCTGAAACGAATTTAGGATAGTAATATGAAAATTATGCCTTCCTTTCAATTAATAATACTGAACGTTTATATAGTGAAACACTTAGTCTACTGGTTCCAACAAAAACTAAACTATCTAAGTTCCAGGGGCCATGTCTTATTTAGTAGCGTCGGGTACCAGGGGGGCATGTCTTATTTAGTAGCGTTCAGCTCCCGAATCCTCCCTTTATTTGTGTGGAATTAGTGTAATAGGTAGTCCATTGACAGGATCAGGCATAGGGTCCATGATCACCTTCTCGCTTGGATCCACCAGATTCCACTTGAAATTCTTCACAACATGATGCAGAAAAACAAGTATTTCCATGCGAGCAAACTCGATACCAGGGCACATGCGCGGCCCACCTCCAAATGGTACAAACGTGTAGGGAGGAGGCCCTGCCCCCTCGAATCTCGATGGATTGAATTCCTCTGGATTGTCGAAATACTCGGCTTTTTTGTGGGTCGTGTTCACAGTCCAATGAATCTGTACATGGCCAATGAATTTTATTTTATAATCTCACAAAAATTACAAACGAGAATGATTTCATGCAGGGGCTCACCTTCCATCCTTTAGGGATTCTGAATCCGCTGTATGTGAAATCTTTGATAGCCATGCGAAACCCTCCTTGAACAGGAGGCAACAGTCTCAGTGCTTCCTGAGCAGCTCTCCACGAATACTTCATCTTTTGGAGGTCCACCCACTCGAGAAGTCGCCCAGCCTCCTTCGAATCTGCGATCTCCAGTTGCTCTGCAAATATCAAAGTAAATTAATGAGTTTAATGAATTTAGGGGTTAATATATTTTGGAGAGCTAAAATGTTTATTTTTTAATTAAGAACTAATTTCCATCAACTCTGTTGTGAAATTGGGCATGGGAAAAGATCAAAGAAAGCTTGGGAAGAAAGGTTGTCTATGTTCTGTAACTCAAGAAAAGTGGAAACAGAAAAACATTTCATTTTAGAGTGTGAAGCTTTCAAAGACAGCAGGGACAGTTATGTCAGTATTTTAACAGCTAACTCTTGAAATAATTTATTCAACGAAGGAACAGTGGAGAAAGTGGAAAAGCTCATCATCAAGTTGAATAGAAAAAAAACTAAAATGCAGAAATCAGTGTATGAACCAGTATGTAACATATACTATTGTTAACCTTGGTAAAAGTTAAAATTTCTTTTTTTCAAAATACATATTTTAACTTCAACGAGCATTAATATTAATTGGACGTACCTCTGAGTACTTGTCGGTAGCAGTGAGGATTCTCTGCCAAAAATTTAAGCAGCACTGTCAAAGTAGAGCTGCTAGTGTCATGACCTGCAGATAAAAGCAGAAGAATGTTGTCTTTAATCTCGTCGTCTGTTAGAGACTCACCCTGCTCGTCAACACTAGACAGCAGGAAAGACAACAGGTCTTGCTCACGAGAAGCCTTCCCCTCCTCTAACGCAATTTTTCTCTCATCCAGAACCCTGCCAAGTTGTTCTCGAATGGCATTAGCTGCGTGTTTCGCTTTGTTATATCTCGTGCCAGGCAGATTTACCGGAATCTGCATTACTCCTTTCATCAGCGCCGCAAAATGATGCGAAAGCGTTGCTACTTCGTCCTGATCGTTTATACTAGCGAACAAATCACAAGCCAGGTTGAAAGTATAGCGTTTCACCAGAGGTAAAACCGTGACCTCATCTTTACCGATCCAGTGCTCGGCCAGATGATGTTTGGTCATCAAATCCACTCGCCCAACAAAATTTTGCAGGGCCTCCGGCCTCAGGAACGTTATCAGCATTCTCCTCAACCTTTTGGCATCGTCTGTAGTGCCATTAAGTAGAGAAGTTCCAAAGAGTTTTGCCAGCGAAGTAGGGCAGGAATTGACCACGAGTTTGCTCTCGTTGGCGAACAAGAAGCGGTTGCCTTGGGGGCTGCAAAATACCACAGTTGGATGGCCAAGAAGGGAAGTGGTGAACACATTTCCATATTTCTGCGTCCGACTGTCGAAGAATTGATTGGGACTGCCTCTCTTCTGACATCGAAGGAACTCTAATGTCTCACCAATTAATGGCCATCCCAAAGTGCCTGGTGGGATTCCTCGCGAAACCCTAATTCTGTGCTTGCTTATCACAGAAAAGAAAAGAACGATTGTGAGAAGAGATGCCAGAAATAGACTGAAGATGAAGGGTGGATTCTCAAGTTGTTGGGATTTCTGCACGACTGATGCNAGTCCATTGACAGGATCAGGCATAGGGTCCATGATCACCTTCTCGCTTGGATCCACCAGATTCCACTTGAAATTCTTCACAACATGATGCAGAAAAACAAGTATTTCCATGCGAGCAAACTCGATACCAGGGCACATGCGCGGCCCACCTCCAAATGGTACAAACGTGTAGGGAGGAGGCCCTGCCCCCTCGAATCTCGATGGATTGAATTCCTCTGGATTGTCGAAATACTCGGCTTTTTTGTGGGTCGTGTTCACAGTCCAATGAATCTGTACATGGCCAATGAATTTTATTTTATAATCTCACAAAAATTACAAACGAGAATGATTTCATGCAGGGGCTCACCTTCCATCCTTTAGGGATTCTGAATCCGCTGTATGTGAAATCTTTGATAGCCATGCGAAACCCTCCTTGAACAGGAGGCAACAGTCTCAGTGCTTCCTGAGCAGCTCTCCACGAATACTTCATCTTTTGGAGGTCCACCCACTCGAGAAGTCGCCCAGCCTCCTTCGAATCTGCGATCTCCAGTTGCTCTGCAAATATCAAAGTAAATTAATGAGTTTAATGAATTTAGGGGTTAATATATTTTGGAGAGCTAAAATGTTTATTTTTTAATTAAGAACTAATTTCCATCAACTCTGTTGTGAAATTGGGCATGGGAAAAGATCAAAGAAAGCTTGGGAAGAAAGGTTGTCTATGTTCTGTAACTCAAGAAAAGTGGAAACAGAAAAACATTTCATTTTAGAGTGTGAAGCTTTCAAAGACAGCAGGGACAGTTATGTCAGTATTTTAACAGCTAACTCTTGAAATAATTTATTCAACGAAGGAACAGTGGAGAAAGTGGAAAAGCTCATCATCAAGTTGAATAGAAAAAAAACTAAAATGCAGAAATCAGTGTATGAACCAGTATGTAACATATACTATTGTTAACCTTGGTAAAAGTTAAAATTTCTTTTTTTCAAAATACATATTTTAACTTCAACGAGCATTAATATTAATTGGACGTACCTCTGAGTACTTGTCGGTAGCAGTGAGGATTCTCTGCCAAAAATTTAAGCAGCACTGTCAAAGTAGAGCTGCTAGTGTCATGACCTGCAGATAAAAGCAGAAGAATGTTGTCTTTAATCTCGTCGTCTGTTAGAGACTCACCCTGCTCGTCAACACTAGACAGCAGGAAAGACAACAGGTCTTGCTCACGAGAAGCCTTCCCCTCCTCTAACGCAATTTTTCTCTCATCCAGAACCCTGCCAAGTTGTTCTCGAATGGCATTAGCTGCGTGTTTCGCTTTGTTATATCTCGTGCCAGGCAGATTTACCGGAATCTGCATTACTCCTTTCATCAGCGCCGCAAAATGATGCGAAAGCGTTGCTACTTCGTCCTGATCGTTTATACTAGCGAACAAATCACAAGCCAGGTTGAAAGTATAGCGTTTCACCAGAGGTAAAACCGTGACCTCATCTTTACCGATCCAGTGCTCGGCCAGATGATGTTTGGTCATCAAATCCACTCGCCCAACAAAATTTTGCAGGGCCTCCGGCCTCAGGAACGTTATCAGCATTCTCCTCAACCTTTTGGCATCGTCTGTAGTGCCATTAAGTAGAGAAGTTCCAAAGAGTTTTGCCAGCGAAGTAGGGCAGGAATTGACCACGAGTTTGCTCTCGTTGGCGAACAAGAAGCGGTTGCCTTGGGGGCTGCAAAATACCACAGTTGGATGGCCAAGAAGGGAAGTGGTGAACACATTTCCATATTTCTGCGTCCGACTGTCGAAGAATTGATTGGGACTGCCTCTCTTCTGACATCGAAGGAACTCTAATGTCTCACCAATTAATGGCCATCCCAAAGTGCCTGGTGGGATTCCTCGCGAAACCCTAATTCTGTGCTTGCTTATCACAGAAAAGAAAAGAACGATTGTGAGAAGAGATGCCAGAAATAGACTGAAGATGAAGGGTGGATTCTCAAGTTGTTGGGATTTCTGCACGACTGATGCTGCTGCGTCCCATAACATCGACATGTCTTATCTTTGTTAAGATTAATGGATGTCTGAAACTGAAGAATATAAGCCCAAGGCCTCTCACTCTTCCGTGTCAAGGCATATCCTCCCTATACACATATTCTCAAGGCAATTGCGAAGTACCATGCAAACAAACACCATATCCTCGAGGCAATTGTGAAGTACCATGCAGACAAACACCCAGTACTATGCGAACAAACACCTACAGAATACTGCTGGGAAATTGGCGGGACTATCCAGGAGCAAGTTGAACCATTACCCACTCATGATTGATAATGTTTATAAAGTTCTGTCCATTAGAAACAATTAAAATT
Organism: Picea engelmannii; assembly: GCA_009831015.1. Lineage (NCBI taxonomy): Eukaryota > Viridiplantae > Streptophyta > Pinopsida > Pinales > Pinaceae > Picea > Picea engelmannii. The sequence continues at coordinate 123,592 of ML788412.1, forward strand.
TGTTGCGACGTTCCTTTCAGAGCAGATAAAACATCATGTCCCACTGACCGAGAACAAACACATACGGACGGATCTATGGTTAATTTGCAATCTAAATTTCAGAAAACTCGGTCGTGCTTTCGTGGATCGGAAGTAATAGGTTTACATTACTGTACCTGCTGTGTATTATTGTTTTCTTCGTTGTGAAATTTTGTTTGGTTGTGTTTCAAGGGTTGAAATAGTATGTTAATGTGGTAGGTTAAAATTTTGGATTCGATGGGTTTTAAATATAGAAATACTTCAAAATAGCAGAGGTTTGAGAGGTTGATTACTTTTACAGAACCGTTACAGTCTAAAGTTCTGGAGTCTTCCCACTAATCTGTGACCACCACATCAATTACGCCTGTAGCAACCTATCGATTTAGACTCTCGTTTGTCCAAATGAATTTTAATGCTGTAAAGATTAGTAGATAGATGGAAGTAGCAGTGGTGGGGATACGGCGGGAATGGTATTTGCTGTATTATTTGGTAGGGGCAGTTCAAGCTACTGTAGTTCAAGTTCGAGTATTCGATGTAAAGTTAAAAAGTAGTAGCAGTGGTGGTTAGTTCATCCGTGCTCCATATTGTTCCAGGTACACAGAAAGAGATTCTTCTGTTTGGTTGAAACAGGAACAGGAAGGGGAAGAATCAACTGAAGTAATAGGCGGGCCGGAAGTGTTCTTTAGGAACTCTTCAGGGATATTCCCAGTTTAAGCAAGCACTCGACCGAACACTTAAAGCTGCAACCCTACGAACCGGGCTTCAGCGTTACCACGTGAAGGCCGGTGAAATAAACTTAAAAAGATAAAAAGTAAAGGCATAGTTTAATTGATATCGGCCTTTTTCTTCTTTTATANTTTTTTTTTTTTTTTGGTTTGTGTCAAAAGTGTTATATATTTTGTTTTTGTTTTTTCTGAAAATTATAACTTTTTGTTGTTTAAATTGTATTTTTGAATGCAAAAATAAATTTAGCACTTTGAAAAACTCTTAGAGCATTTAGATTGTACAGAATTAATCACTCATAACTGCAGATCCAACAAATTCTCACCGGATTTTGTAAACCCACAGATAAGCACATCTGCAGCAAAAAAATAAGAGATCAATGACAAACACACAAGAGACAGTGATTTAAGTGGTAAAACCCTTAGCAAAGAAACATCCACATTACCAATTACCAATTACGGGGCTTACATACATATATAGCACCTCCCCCACACTTATATAAAACTGATCAAATTAATGTGCACCTATCCATATTCTATCTTGGGTTGATTTGTTTAAACTGAAGGCAAAAGAATAGGAGTTACAGGAAGTGCGCATATCTTATTCCTTGGCAATCTGATTGCACAAATCGTGGAAGAAGAAAACCGTCGTAGCATATTCTGCAGGAAATAGTTGTCATCGTTTTCAACAATCTCCACCTTGACAACAATTTACCTGATACCTTTCCCTAGTTTACTCATCACCTTTCCTACAACATCTTCTCTAACGGAACTGGTTTTGTGAACATGTCTGCACAGTTTTTTTGAGTATGGACTTTCTCAAGAGCCATTCCACCTCCAACACTAACCTGTCCTTCTCAACTGTCCAAATCACTTGCAGAATCTAAACATAAAACCAAACCAGTGCATTCATTATAGGTAATACAATAAGCACTTGTGCCTCTACAATATTGAAGCACCCATTTCACTACTTCACCCGGATTTGTCATGTAACCACCGAGAACACCAAGTGCATGTGAAATAGTTAATTCTGACCATTTCATCGCATACATCAAACTTCCTACTAGCATCCGATACATGAGACATATTACCCTTTTCTTCTTCATTACTTACACATAAACCTGAAGAAAGCCTATGATGGAAAAACCTAAGGGATTTTGTTCGTTTCACATTATTCATACTGAATTTCTTGAGTATCTTTTCAACATACTCTTGTTGTGATAACCAAAGCTTACCATTAGTCCCGTCTCTGTGTATTCCCATGCCCAAGATTGTTTTTTTGCTCCCGGATCCTTCATCTCGAACATCCAATCCAATTGAGCCAACCTGTTGATCTTAACCATGCTTTTGCTTCCAAAAATCATATCGTCGACATATAACATATAACACCAACATAATGTATATACCATAAACACAATGGTTATATTCACTTCTTGTAAAACTTGGCTCACCATGAAGGAATCAAACATCTTGTACAATCGCCTAGGATCCATAGGGTATGCAATGACTTCTTGAGCTTGCAAACAAATCTTTTGTTGCGATCATGAACTAACCTCTCTGGTTGTTCCATATACATCTCCTCATCCAAATCTCTATGCAAATTTGTTTTAACATCTAGCTACTCTAACTCAAGATCAAGTAATGCAACTAATACTAACACTACATGAATTAAAACAAGCTTAACAACTGGTGAAAATTTTCAGGGAAAATACCTTCCAAATACCCTTTTATTACTAGTCACGCTTTGTACCTTTCATATTTTACTATATTTGACTTTATGAGAGGAGATTAAACACTGCATCTATGTTAATGATGATTTTGTGGGAAGTAGGATCCCACAATATGTATCCCTTAACTCCATCACCATAACCAAAAAAGATATAATGTAAATTCACTTGACCATGCTAGCCAAGTTGGCCAAGTGAGCCTTCACCGCTCACCTCTAGGCACCTCCACATCGAACTTTAACTCATTTAACTCATGACTCACTTACCGAGTCACGGTTAACCTACACATACATACCCCCACCCCTCTTTAGTCTACCTAAATCTGTATCTAGACTTTTCATAGGTGACCAAAGAGTCCATGGATATGCATGCCTAACAAGGTTTTACAGTCGTATGCCCATTTACATAAATAATTAAATTACAACTCCAAAACAAATCTCTTAAAGAGTATTTTCACCATCATCGTTGTTGTAATTGCTCCCATTACTGATACTTACAAATGCTACCAGCACTTCAATATTCAACACATGGGAAATTACCACTCCAATTTACTTGAAGTCGTCCATAAATCGCATTAGCATACTCATGCTTAAATACATGATTTAAAAACAAGACTATCTCAACAACCCATCGAATTAGGTGTGTGCATTTTTCAAAATGATTGTGTTTAATAACCTCATCGAGATGGATGCATGTGACATGTGCATATGTCAATATGAACCAAATGACATTGTTGACCAGGAAAGTACCATGCGAATCAGCTGATGTCAGTTCTCTCCAGATGGAAACAACCCCTTCAACCTGCACCATTTTCATGTGCTTGCACATGTGGCCTCCTCCTGCACTCACTTTGCACAAATATTCTTGAGCCACGCTTCCACTACACTCATAGTTCCTTTTGATGTCACACTTGCAGGCCATCATCGTAGTTGATTNCCCTTCAACCTGCACCATTTTCATGTGCTTGCACATGTGGCCTCCTCCTGCACTCACTTTGCACAAATATTCTTGAGCCACGCTTCCACTACACTCATAGTTCCTTTTGATGTCACACTTGCAGGCCATCATCGTAGTTGATTTTCGTTTTTCTCCTCTCCATTCGCCCAAGCCACGACTACAAGCCATACAAATTGTCTTAACAATTGTTGCTGCATTTTCTGGACCAAAACAATGCAATCCCAACGGATATTGCGAACCAATAGACTTGTAGGGTCAACCTTCGACCAGTCCAAATTACTGGCACCAAAAACAACACAGAGGATGTATCACCCATGTCATAGTTGATATTTTCGCCCCACGAGCTTCTGACTCCATACCTCCACGATCCCTAACAATTGTCGCCACTTGCAGCACCGACTCCTCAACCATTACCTCCACTAGCACCATTGTAGCATCCATCATCGTTGCCTTCATTGCTATGCTATGATGAACGAAAAGTTGGAGCTGAGATTCTGTCAGCACCCCGACTTGTTTGAAAACACCAGTCCACACTCCACACATACAGTGTCTCGGCATGCTCCTCTAGAAAATGCAACTCTTTCAACACTGCAATAGACAACATATTTTCACATGGGGCAACTCCTTTCGACACACGCAGATCGTTCTTATGAAAAACCAAGTTATCGTTCTTATAAAGGAGGGACCTATCACTTAGTTTCATTAAAAAAAAATGGTATAAGATTGTTATCTTCCTTTCCAACATTCCAAGTAGACAAGATTTGACAAGTCACATATATATTGTTATTCAAAAAAAAATTAAATGGTATAAGATTGTTATCTTCCAAGTAGACAAGATTTGACAAGTCACATATATTGTTACTCAAGAAAATTTGTTGGTTGAGAAAACTAAGTTATTTATATTTACACTTTTTCATTATCCTTATAAAGGAGGGATACTTACTCTTAACTTTTATTTGTCACTTAATTAAAAATAAATAAATGATATAAGATTGTTTTTTTATTATATATGTTATATAAACATTTTAATATTATAAATTTTAATATTATATATTATATATATATATATATATTATTAATTTTTTTAGTATCTATCCTATTTTAATAAATTTTATATATTTAATAAATATTATTTTAAAATAATATAATTTAAAAAATTATAAAATAAAAATATTAATTATTTAAATTTTAAAAATTACAAAATTACAAAATATTAATTATTTAAATTATATTAAATTGTTTTGGAGTACAAATATTATTTGTAATTGCCTTTATCCCTAATCCTAAACAATGGAAGATGCCTACCTTTCTCACTAACTTTATGCCATAAAAGGATGATAAAATGTTGAATCTTTTTGCTTCTCCTAAAACATAACGTAAGAAATGTTTTAAATTAGGGTTTTGGTAGATACAGAATACCTAAAATATTGTATATATTGTATGGTGAATGGTGAAATTAATACAATGAAGAGTTGAAAGGTGCAACACCAAGGAAGTCTCGTTTTCTCCCAATTAAGGGTTTCCGGCATAAATCTTTGTGTACTATGTGTATGAGTCATTGATTAGTTTTTATTTTTCTTAAGAATCTGTATGCATTGCTTTACTTCACAGGTTTAAAAATTACATGTGGTATCAGAGCTCGTTTTTGGCTTCAGGGGGACGTCTTTGTTGCTGAGAGTTTGGCTCAGTCTTGATAGATCAAGTTTATCTTGGGTCTGTGATAAACGTGGGTTCAATGGGAGCTTTTGTAGTGGTGATTCGAGTGTAGAAAGAGGAATGACGAGCTCTTCTAGAATCGAGATAGAGAAGTTCAACGGTAAAAACTTTGAGTTATGGAAGCTCAAGATGGAGGATCTTCTTGTAGACAAAGAACAATGGATCGTTGTGGATCCTGGTACACAACCTACTGGTACGCAATCTACTGACACATCGTCTACTGGTACACAACCTACTAGTACACAACCTACTGGTATGTCGAAGGAAGATTGGGAGAAGTTGGATAGAAGAGAAAGGAGTACTATTCGACTCTGCCTAGCAAATTCAGTGTTGTTGAATGTCTCGGGAGAATCTACAACCAAGGAACTATGGGATAAGTTAGGGAATTTGTATCAATCAAAGTCCCTGGTAAACAAGTTGTTCATTTGAAATAAATTATATCATCTTAGGATGGAATATGGAGATTCAGTGACAGAACATCTAAATGCCTTTAATACTCTGGTAAGTCAACCGGTATCTGTTAATATTACGATTGCAGAAGAATATAAGTGTATTACTTTGTTATGTTCTTTGCCAGAGTCTTGGGATAATCTGGTTGTAGCAATTGGTAGTACCACTCAATCTACATTGAAGTATGAGGATGTAGTTGCATCCTTGTTATTTGAAGAGATGAGGTGTCTTATCGCTCAGTTTGTAGGATGGTTTAAGTAGCTTGAAGGCAAGAGTCAAACTGGCGTAACAGAAGCTTCCCCACCCACTGTCACCTCGATGGGGGGCTCTTTTATTCAGGGTGGCTAATCCCAAGGGAGACGTCCCTAGTAATCTGGGGTATTGAAGGGAAAATGATCAAAAGGTTAAGGCTCAAAAGGTTAAAGTAAGTTTTCCCCTTCACAGATTACTGCCGAGAAAGGTAGTCAAGATGAAGGTATTCCACTGATCGGGCACCTGTTTGCGAGACAAGGCAAATAAAACTAAAATGTGCAATAGTGGTTAGTACTTCATAGATTAATGACTATTTTTAATATATACATGAGCATAAATAAATGTAATTATTGATGAAGTCAATGATTGCAATAAAAGCTATGGCTTATAATATCACTTCTTCAATAAATACAAAATGATTGTAGCATTCAATGTTCAATATCAATCCTTGAATTATCACAACGCATTAAATACCATAAATCTGCTCACATATAATGTTGCCGCGTCAAGCCTACTAAGGGTGACGTCAGCCCTATTCTAGGTTAGTTTAACTAGATAATGAAGTGAATGTTTTTCTAAATAAGCCAAGGGAAATATTCAACACTTCAATGTCTATCAATGGATGACCTAGCCGCAACTTTAAGACCAAGCAAAAGTTCATAAAAGGCTAGATGTCATCATAGGATTAGGGTTAGTAAGTCGTTAGGGTTAGTTAGGGTTTTAAAATTCAGAAGTTTGAAAGGTTGTTTTAACAGAAGAATCTCAACGTTTAGGGTTTAGACTAGTGCCTTAGGGTAAATGGAGTCAAGGAGTAAGGCTAAAATCTTGGGAGAATCTAAATCTAAGGATAGGAGAGTTAGGCTTAATGGTGTTGCAATGGCAAGGCCATGAAGTCAAAACCCTAAGGGGAAGAGGCTCATTCCAGTGTAGCTTAAGCTAGGCCTCATGCTCCTCCCTCTTTCCTTAGAACTCTTTGGCAAAAACGGCTAGCTTCAAAATATAAATCTAGGGCTGAAAAGTGTTGTAGAGCTAAGGCTCTTCAAACCCTAAAGGTCAAAACCCTAGGTGTAAACTTAATTAGGCCTAGGACGTCTTATTTCTTCAACTTATATTTCAAAACTAACTCAGAAAAAGAGGAACTAGTGTAGCAATGGCTAGGCTATGTTCTCCTTAATCAAATGGCTAAACAAGTTTTTATCATGGGGACATGAAGCAAGGACCTACTTGTGTGCTTACTCCCTAGGGTTTCAATGATTAAGCAAAATAGCAACAATGTAACCATAAAAGTAAGATATCTAACCTACAACCATTCAATCAAGAAGTTTTGCATGAAAAATATACTTACAAATCAATGAAGAGTTAATCAAACCCTAGTTGTAACACCTTCCAATGATAAAAAACACCATAACAATGCCAAAGATGATCATCCACAACTGTAGCGCCTCAACTCCAAGAGCCAATAATCCAAGACAAAAGACTAAAAAGAGATCTCTCACAAGAGAGTCAGTTGTCTTATGTTTCAAATGAGAGGCAACGTCCTCTATTTATATCATTCAAATTACCTTTAATTACAAAAATAGGTCATTAAAACAGCCGACAAGGCTGACTAACAAAAGTTACATTATTTGTCACATTAAATGCTAAAATGTCATAATTATGAGCTAAAAGGGAGACGTCAGGCCCCTCTGAGGGAGACGTTGGCCCTTTTTGGGCAAGATCAACATCCAAAAGACAAAACGTTGGCCCTTCTAGGGCTCCTGCAAGATGCCACAGATGCCAGATGATCCAAGCACACTGTCACATCCTCCAGAAAACATCCAGCCTGCCCTGGGTGGCGTCCTGTCAATCAAAAGCCATCATCTCATCTGCAATGGGTGATCCCCCTAGGCCGGGCTCTGCCAAAGCGTCCTGGGTGAGGACGTCCTTCTTCTTCTTCATGCAAGGGCTCATCACAAAGTTGTCCTGCCTCTGCCATCCCAACAACCATCTGATGGGCTCTTCAGCCCCATGGAGGTCCGAACTAATCATATCCCCATGCGTACCGGTCCACTGGTACCTGACCACCGGGTATGGTCCTGCACATCGAAAACTACGCCCTCCATGGGCTCATTAGTCCTCGGGATCATAGCAATGCAAATCATATTTCATCATTAAAGTTATCAAATACATGCATGAAATTCCTAACATATCATCTAAGAGCTCAAAGACATTACATAGATCTACTATATAAAGCTGAAGAAACCGACAGAACAACCTATTGGGCTAATACCCACAAGAGATGAAAAGTTTCCTCAGAGGATCATTCAAGCCATGTTTTATGATGTGATATGGTTTAGGGATGTCCAGTCACAGTAAGACCAAGGGCAGGTGTTGTCTGTGGGTGCCTTTGTAGGAGGCGAGTTGTACCCATCATGGATGCATTTTTTCCAAGCCCTTATT
>ML788412.1:136053-155220 GCA_009831015.1 Picea engelmannii
TTCCTTAAAAACATCTTCTAGGTCACTTTGCCCACTTTCCTTATTTTAGGGTTAACCCACTTCTAATTTATCCATTAAATTTATTATTTAAATAATTTATTTTGTATTCACTTTGAATTATAATACACTCATCAATTCACTTTATTATTTACCTTCAAAAATCTCTTAAACCAATTTGAGTACTTTGACCTTTTGGGGCTTCTAGATGACATAAGAGGGTCCTCCAACTTCGTAAGGCCATAACTCTCAAACCGTGAGGAGTTATGTTGTAAATTCTAACCGTGTACAATATCTACTGCAAACTGATATTCAGAAAAGAACAGAAAAGATACAAATGGAAAATACAAACATTACACGGAGATTTTTCACCTGGAAACCCAAACCGGGAAAACCAACATATATTATATTCATACATTGTTTACAATACAATATACATATAGGAGCCAGCGGCATCCAAAACCCTAACCCAATGACCTGGATTAGTCCAAAACCCTAATTCCTTAACCGGAAATAGAAAACCATCGGCAAAAGACCATGTGCCGAAAAACCACCTAATATCATGTGGTCCCGGAAATATGTCGTCCCGGAAATATGTCGGCCCGACGGAAATATGTCTGCCCGAAAAAAAAAAATCGGGGGCACTGCCCCCGAACCCCCGCGTGGCGGGCTCTGCCCCCCTGCACCCCCCCTCTAACCCCCCTGCGCGCCCGGCGCAGGCGCTCAGACACTCCATCTCGTGCAAAGAATATAACACATACCCAACATATGTGACGTTCCACATACCACCAACAATGGCATTACAAGCACTATACATATAGGATAGGTTCAATGACAAATTCATTGACCTTCATCTCATTATTCCACAAATAATCACGAGTTCTCTAACCATACTTCTGGGATAACTCAATCCGCAAAGTTTCTTCCCGTGAGGGTTTTCACCATAAGGGGACCACTTTGGAGTTCATCCATTTCTACTTGTTATCAACCATGACAAGACAATAACGAGTCATCTTTACAACAAACAATCTTGGGTCCATTACCCAACCTTTGTGCTACGAGGCTTTCTTCAAGGGTTGACATCAATGACAACCAACCTTAATCAATAATATCCCCCTTTGGCATTAATGGAAACACTCTGATGCAATATTGAAATCATATCACTCATGCTCCCCTTGGAACCATGCCTCTGTCCTCTACATCTAATAAATCTGCTCCCCTTGGAACCATGCCTGTGTCCTCTGCATTTGATAAATCTGCTCCCCTTGGGACCATGCCTCTGTCCTCTGCATCTGATCAATCTCTCACCCTTTGTCATCAATGGCAAAGGTATCTTTCCATCCGGGGTTGCTCCCCCTGACTGAATTGTCTTCTTATGGTGCTTCCTCATGTACATCTAATACATATAAGATAAGCATTCAAAAGCATTCATTTTGGAGTAGAAATAACTCTGAGTCTCTGGTGAAGATACTCAAAGGTTTCCCGTGGAAGTGGTTTTGTAAATATGTTTGCCACTTGTTCTGAAGGATGATTCTTTTGTACTCGTTTAATGGGTGTCTTTGGAGACACTTGTTGAACTTGATCTTATGCTTCTGTCGGATTCTCTTCATCTTCCTCTTCTACTTCTTTTTCATCTTCTGCTTCTTCTTCTAAGGGTTGTTTCATTTTCTTCCTTTGATTCTGGTCTGCCTATTTCATCAATTGTTACGTTGATGCTTTCCACAACTTTGTTCAATCTTAGATTGTAACACTTGTATGCTTTCCTTGTACTTGAGTAACCAAAAAGTACTCATTTGTACACACGAGAGTCAAACTTTCCCATTCTGCCATCTTCTCTTTTGATATAGAATTTGCTTCCAAAAACTCTGAAGTGTGTTACATTTGTTGGTCTTCCTTTCCATAGTTCGTAAGGAGTTTTGCCAGTGTTGTTTCTGAGAATTAATCTATTTTGAATGTGAACTATTGTATGCACTACATGTGTCCAAAGAATATATGTCAATTTCGAATACATTAACATTGTTTGAGCCATTTCTTGTACTGTCATGTTCTTTGTTTCAACAACTTCATTCTGTTGAGGTGTCCTAGCAACAGAGACTTGCCTTTTTATTCCATGATTGTTGCAGTAATCCATAAATTCCTTTGAGGTGAACTCTCCTCCATTATCAGATCTCAAGCATTTGATTTTTGAATCCATTTCATTTTCAACCATTTCCTTGTAGATCTTGAAGTTGTCAAAAGCTTCTGACTTATTCTTGAGAAAGAAAACTGCAGTCATTCTTGTATAATCATCAACTAATAACATGAATTATTTCTCACCTTTTAAGCCCTTTGTTTTAGTTGGTCCAACTAAATCAATATGCACAATTTCTAGTGGTCTTGTCATTGAATATTCCTTTGATTTAACCTGGTCTTTGTTTGCTTTCCTTGTTGACAATGCTTGCATAAAGTGTTGGTTGGTTTCGTGATCTGGGACATTTCTCTATCTGCTTCTCTTTTGTTGACTTTGACAAGGTTATCAAAATGTATGTGCCCCATTCTTCTGTGCCATAGCCAACTTTCATCTTCCTTTCCTAGAAAACACTTTTCATTTCCAATTTCACTTAACACATATATGTTGCTTGAAGTTCTTGCAGTTGTAGCGACCAATTTCCCTGAACCTTATTTTCTTATCTCACACTTTTGTGAATTGAAAGTAAATTTATGACCTTGGTCACACATTTGACTCACACTTAGAATATTATGTTTCATATATTCTACTAGTAGAACATTTTTTGCCTTTTCATTCTTGTTCCCAATTCGGATTGTGCATTTTCCAATGATTTTGGTTGAATCATCATTTATGAAGGAGACTGATCCATCTCTTTCCTTTCGTAATGTAAGAAACTTGTCTCTATCACCTGTCATGTGTTTTTAACATCCACTGTTAGCATACCAACCATGTTTCTTCTGCTTAGTTGTTACAACAATTGTGCATTCTTCATTGCTATATTGATCTTGCTTTCTTATCCATGTTGTTTTATGAGGTTCCTGTCTGTGACTGTTGTTATTCTGTTGAGGTTCTTTAGGAAGGACTGTCATTCTGAAATATTTGGCCATGTTTCCAAAATTGTTACATTTGTAACATTCCACTTCGATTCTCAAAGATTCAAACCTGTTGTAACTTCTTCTCTGTATTTCACTAGGTCTTCTTGAATAACCCCTTTGTGTATGACTCTCAAAGTTGTTATTGTTCCTGTTTTTAGCTCTGCAATTCACAACTTTATGTCTAAAATTATTACATGCATAACATAAACCAAAAAATATAGTTTGATACCTGGGAGTTGAAGATCTTCTAAAAGGAGGTGCTCTTATGAATCCTTCTTCTTCTTGAGGCCTATTTGTCTGTTGTTGATTTTGAAATTTGAATCTTCTTGGTGGAGGAGTGTCCCTGTAATCTTCCTTGTTTATCTTCCTATCCCCTTTGATTGTTTTTGCATAACTTTTTGGATATGTTTCTTGCTTTGTTGTTTTGGAGCTTGATCCCTTTTCTGTCTGATTGTATCCAAGTCTGAACTTGTCAAGATGATATTTTTGACTATTGATAATTTCGTCTAGAACTTTTGAGCTATTCTGCATATTTTTATTTTGAATATCCTTTCTTAGTGCGACAATCTCTGCTTCCAAGTTTCCAATGATCAAGTCCTTTTCTTCTAGCTTTTCTTTGAGTGCTTCATCAATTCTTTTATCTTCTTCTATTTTAACCTTCAATTTTGTGATCATTTGTTCTAGTTCATGAGTATCATTTTTCTTGTCTAGTTCTGCTTGTAGTTTCTTTTTTTTCTTCTTTTCTCTTCTGATAACTTCTATGGAACACATTAATTCGTCTCGATAGTCAACTTCTTCTTCTTCAACTTCTTCTTCGACTTCTTCATATTCTTCTTTGGCTTCTTCATATTCTTCTTCAGAGTCTTCCTTGTCAGAGTCTTTTACTGCCATGAATAGAACTCTTATTGTCTCACTGTCACTAACTTCATCTTCATCTGATGATGAGATGTCTTCTTTGGTGCATAAGATTTTCTTGAAAATTTTCTTTGTAGTTCTTTTGCCTTTATATGTGTGTTTGAATTTTGATTAACCTTCATCATTTCTCTTTTTCTTATGAGGACATTTGTTAGAAAAATGACCAATACCATCACAATTAAAACAAATTAAAGGAAGCTTACCTCTATACCTACCGCTGGTTCCCTTGTTCGGTCTTTTGATGAAGTTGGCCACTTCTTCATCATCTTCTGAGACGTCACTGTTGCTGCTATATTCTTCTTGTTCCTTTTTCTTTTGCTTTGATCTTTTGGATGCTTTGAAGGCTGCTTCTTTTACATCTGGATTTTCCTGTTCAGTTCTCATTTCATATGTTGTGAAGATTCCATGTAGTTCGCCCATGCTTATTGATTTTAGATCCGATCTTTCTTCTAGTGTTGATATCTTAGGGTTAAATCTCATAGGAAGAGAGATTAGTACCTTTTGAACAATTACATATTCTTCAATTTCTTCTCCCAATCCTATGATTGCATTCATTGTTTAATCGACTCGTAGGAAGTTGTAACACCCTGTTTCCCCCAGTCTGTAAAAATAACTATATTGATGAAGAACTATGGCAAATTCGAAGGTGTGAATATTTGATTCTATGGACCTTTGTATAAAAGTTCGATGAATGTAAATTATGTTATGAATATGTGTTGCATGACTGTTGGGAGGGGGATGTGCTAAAAGATACCACGATGGCTAATGAAGGGTGGTGGAAGGGACCTGGAATGGCTGCGTTAAATTCCACCAAACCAATACCATACTGGTTTTTACTTTCTCAAAGACCAAGGCAACTCTTTGACCCTGGAATGAATTTCCCATCAGGATGGTAGGTGGGGAGGCTCCTCAAGAGTTAATGAGGGGATGGGGCGAACCTCCCATCCATAAAATCTCTCAGACCTGACCACGGACGGGGGAATTCACGCCACACAAAATATTGCAGATAAGGGCAAGAAAATAAGTGTGGGAAGGGTAGAGAAGGGAGAGCGTGCACGCGACAGGGATCGCAGAAGAGAACCGCAAAACCCTGGAACCACAGGGAGTTCTGAACACAAGAGAAGGAGAGTAACCTTCGTCCTTGACTTCCGTTGAGCTAGAAGTAAGAGATTGGATCTTAGAGCATCGTGGTCTAGCTCGGGGGTGGCTAGTGGTAAATTTATTTGGAGTCACTGAGCCTATGGTTGGGTGGAAATGAGCACCCCTCCCAGCAGTTGCATCATGCCTTGTTGTTCTAATAAGTGTTTTATGCCTTATATTTTGAATTGAATATCATGGATGAATGTTTATACTTATATGCCATAGTTGATGTCTGTGTAAATTAGTTAATTTCAAAGTATGTGTCCATCCCATTGAGAATAGACCCATCTGGTTGACCTTCACAATATTCTAGGATGGCTCCTCAAGAGCACCTTTCACCGGGAATCGCCTCATAACTTCGGAACCATATCGAGCCTTTACCCAGAAACCCGACTAAAATCAGAGATAATTTCCCAAGAACCATCTAAAGGTTCATGTGATCTGGGTCTGGAAAACCTGTGCAAGAAAGAGTAGTTCTTTAAGGTTTCAGAGTCATGGGAGTCTGAAGCTCTGAAAGGTTGAATTTCATGACCCAAGTTCAGAAAGGATAGTGAATCCAATTATCGAAAGGGATTATCTCTTCAATTGGTAGACGAACAGACAAGATCCTTTCAGAAATACCCTAGGTCTCTCAAGACCAATGGATCTAGAGGAGGAGCGCAGGTGTTAACGCCTCGACCCCTTCAGCCTTCGCAAGTAGCGATGGAACCAGGACCGTAGATCCCAGGATTCATCGGGAGCTATCTAGGCCATCGATCTTAACCCAAAGGTAGATGGGAGGATGGACTTGTCATAGTCTTGAAAGTCCCAATTTAATCAGGACCATCCATTCAGCAGGGACGCGTGGCAGTCAGGTGGAATTTCGCTGACTCGCGACTTGGAGTGGTCAAAGGGTAGGACCATACAAACTCACAATTCACGAATTCATGACGTAATTGTGGTCGTTGATCTAGGAGTGATCTGGACCGTCAATTTAGGGTGAATAAGTTTCAGCGTTTCGGCGTCCGGGAGACCAAAGGGCATGATCTCTCAATTTCACAAGTCGCAAAATCCCTGCCTACAAAACCCCGACGCGCTCAGTGGGTCAGCCCTAGTTCATAGGACAGGGTCTTGTGGTAGAAAGAATATGCAAGCTCTAGTAGTGGGCTAAGGTTCTAACTCGGGGATTGGTATTTCGGGACCCAAGAATTTGAAGAAATGAGAAGTCGAGGAATGTAAAGTCCCAAAATCGCGAAACGCAAAATAACCTATGGTTGTAGGCCCTGGTCACAACGTCATGGTCATTTGGAGGAGGTTCATGTCGTGATCATAGGTGAGAGGGCTAGAACACGCTAGGCCCCTTAATCACTTTCCAGACTGAAGGAGATGAAGGGGTTGGGATGCCTTGCATCGGGAGCCCCGATGTCGTGAAATGCGATGGTCCTTTTAAACTAAGCCTATGGTCACAGATCTCAATCATGAGGTGGAGGATGAGGAATGAGCTAGCCTACGCTAGGCCCCTGTAGGAATTTTGGAATTCTATCCTTTGAGAAAAAAAGGCGAAAATTTTGTTATGTCGTCGTGGGTGTGTGACAAATTGGTATTAGAGCATGGTTACAACACTTGGCCTGCTTGGGCTCATGAACAAGTCGCATAGAAACTCCATTTGATGTACTCTTAAAAAGAGTAACCCTCTATCTTAACCCCCTTTACCAAAAGTCGAAGTTAAGAATGTTATTAAAGAAAAGAATGAAATCCCTACTCTGTGTATGCATTTGAGAAATGTGAATTTATGTGCTGGTTATGAATGAATATAATGTTAGCTAGCAACAAGTGTTTTGTCTACACGCAAGAGAACGATCAACAGTGGGAAAAATGCAGACGTATAGAATGGTGACGCACCACGAGGTGGGGGACAAATCCCACAATAGAGACGAAGAGTCTGATGAAAGGAGGGTTGTAGAGACCCCTCCGGATCTAACTGTGAGGAGTCTCATGGCCGAACTACAAAGCTGCAAGGCCGACAACGAGAGGTTGATAAAAGAGAAAGAGAAGCAAACATAAATTAATGCAGTCTTGCTGCAGAGTTTATCTGACATACAAAGACAACTGTAGCATGGACCTAACACTAGTCAAGAGGATCGACGATAGACAAAGAAGAGTCGAAGTCCACCTGAGATACAAAAACATGGCCTTTTGAGTGGCTACACTGGGAAGAGAACCTCGCGGAAGGCCCACCCCAGAGATATGGGACAGGCATCGAACGTTTCCTCTGGAAAGGAAACTGGCGACTCAGAGGGATCTTCTAGTAGAAGAACTAGTTCATATTCTCGAAGAAAACGAAAGAAGCGAAATTATTCCAAAGTCATAATCTCAAAGAATTCAAGAAGGCCAAACCACCCTCTTTTGACGGTGAGATAAAGAGATGAGAGGAAGTAGAGGCCTGGCTGCTTGGACTAAAGAAGTATTTCAGAGTCCATGACTTCTTGAAAAACTTGAAGGCCCGAGTAGCCACTTTCAATCTAAATGGAAAGGCTTCCATTTGGTGGGAAGACCTTAATAATGTAAAAGGGATTCATGAAGAAGACCTATCTTGGGAACGGTTTGAAAAATACTTTAGGAAGAAGTATCTGTCGGAAAATTATTTCGACGAAAAGACTAAATAATTCTATGAACTCAAGTTGGGGAAACTCACCGTAGAAGAATATGTCAACAGATTTATTGAGCTGTTGAGGTACGTACCCTACATAAAAGTAGAAAAGGAAAAGGTGCATCAATTTATCAGTGGGCTACCTAAGGACTATCAGAAAAGGATTGAGTGTGATGAGATGAGGACCCTAGAAGACACTATCTGAAAGGCAAGATATTTTTATGAACAGTTTGGGCTTCGGACATAACCTCACGAAGGCTGGAAGCAGAAGAATGGTTTGGGATTCCAGAAAAAGGGGTTTAAATCCCCAATATTTAAAAACTATAAAAAGGATACAAGGATGAGCTTTCCTACCCGAAGTGTACACCAGCAGAATTTCCCCTCCCAAAGAGGAAATAAGCCTTTTGGGTCAAGCCCCGGAAAGACTGATAATCCAAAGAAGGAACCCTTGAAATCTTGGGGTTGTGGAGAAGAACATCTATTGAGGGACTGTCTGCACTGACAACAAAACAATAGGAGATTTTACAATGCCCAAGAGGCTACCACCATCAATGACGTGGCCAAGAATATGCTGCAAATTTATGCAACCGTGGATAATAAACAAACTGACCACCAAGCTTCATTAGTGGATATGGAAGGTATGATCACTAACCACCTAGTGTCTATTCTAATTGACCCTGGTTCAAATTTGAGTTATATAGCCCCTCAAGTTGTTGATAAGTGTAAATTGAAACCACATAAACATGCCAAATCATGGTTGGTAAAGTTAGACACTAGCACCAAAAGAAAGGTAGCAGAGATCATACCATCTTGCCAATTCACTATGGGTGAATTCTCCACCCAAGCAACCCTTAACATACTACCCCTAGGATCATATGACCTGTTGATTGGCATGGACTGGCTAGCCGCACATAAAGCCAGAATGGACTGTTACCATAAAACCTTAGAATGTGTAAGTGAAGAAGGAAGGAGGATAACCCTTCAAGGGATCCAGAAACCTGTCTCGATGAGATGAATATAAGCCCTTCAAATGAGAAAATACTGCAGAAAGGGATGCCCACTATATGCGATACAAGTGTTGGAATCGGTTGAGGACAACAAACCAAGCCTCGAAAACCACCCCATACTAAGAGAATTTAGAGATGTGTTTCCAGAAGAGGTATCAGGTCTACCTCTGATAAGGGACATTGAATTCTCGATAGAACTTGCACCAGAAGTAGTGCTAGTGTCTAGGACACCCTACAAGATGAGCACACCCGAGCTAGTTGAGATTAAATTACAACTAAAATAAATGATGGACAAAGGCTATATCCAACCCAGCGTGTCTCCATGGGGAGCACCAATCTTGTTCGTGAAAAATAAATATGGTACCCTCCGACTGGGCATAGATTATAGACAACTCAATAAGGTAACCATAAATAACAAGTACCCCTTACCCCAGATCGATGACTTGTTCGATAAATTGGGAGGTGCTTCCATCTACTCCAAGATTGACTTGAGATATGGATACCATCAAGTCTGAATTAAGGGTGAAGACATCCAAAAAACTGCCTTCAGAACGAGATATGGTCACTATGAGTTTGTGGTAGTACCATTTGGATTAACCAATGCCCCTACCACTTTTATGTGCTTGATGAACAATGTGCTCAGAAAATTCCTAGACAAATTTGTACTGGTTTTTATTGACGATATATTAATATACTCCAAGAATAGAGAAGAACATGAGGAACATCTTAGACTTGTGCTTCAAGTGCTAAGAGAACATCAGCTATATGCCAAGTTTAACAAGTGTGATTTCTTCCAGAAGAAAATACATTACTTGGGCCATGTCATATCTAAAGAAGGGGTAGCAGTAGACCCTCACAAGATCAGGTCTATCATGGAATGGCCTACCCCAAAGGATGTTTTGGACATCAGATCCTTTATGGGCTTAGCAGAATACTATAGGAGATTTATAAAAGGATTCTCCAAGATTGGTTGCCCAATCATTGCCCTCCAGAATAAGGGAGTTAAATTTCTTTGGACCCCGAAATGTGAAGAAAGGTTTCAAACCCTAAAACACCTACTAACCCATGCACCCATGTTGAAGATTGTTGATCCTGAAACTGACTTCCTCGTGTGCATTGATGCCTGCAAGGAAGGGCTCGGAGGAGTCCTTATGCAAGAAGGAAGCGTAGTCTGCTATGAATCCCAAAAATTGAATGAGTATGAAGTCAACTATGTGACCCATGATCTAGAACTGGCCGCCATAGTGCATGCCTTGAAAATGTGGAGGCATTACCTCCTGGGTAGGAAATTTTTACTTATGACAGACCACTGTGGATTGAGACACCTATTTGACCAACCAAAACTCAATGTTAGACAAGCTAGGTGGATGGCCCTTCTTAGCGAGTTTTATTTTGAAATCAAACATATCAAGGGAAAGGAAAATAAGGTGGTCGATGCCCTTAGCATAAGTATGAAAACAATTCATCTGGGAGTGGTGAGAACCTACGAGACCAATGTCAGGGAAAGAGTCAAGAATGTAAAATAAATAGACGCATTCTTCCAGACCGTGACCTCATACTTGGAGCAAGAACTCGCAGGGATAAAGTACAAAGGCTACCAAATGTTAGATGGAGGTCTACTAACTTATAGAAACAGATTGTATATTCCAAACTATGACGACTTGAAGAGGTTCATAATGGATGAACTACATAAAAGACCGTATACTGGTCACCCAGGATACCAGAAGATGATCGCGGCCACTAGGAAACAATTCTATTGGCCTGGACTAAAGAAATACATAGCTGAGTATTTAGCCCAAATGTATAGAATGCCAACAGGTTAAAGCAGAACATCGGAACCTAGCATGATTATTACAACCTCTACCAATCTCGGAATGGAAATGGGAGACCATCTCCATGGATTTCATCATCGAATTACCAACATCGGCCAGGCAGAATGACGCCATCATGGTAGTGGTGGATAAATTGGGCAAGTCCGCTCATTTTATCCCCGTCAAATCGACTTGCAAGGAAATAGACATCGCTAACATATTCATGAAGGAGATATTTAGACTACATGGCATGCCTAAGGAGATCGTGTCTGACAGAGACACGAAATTTACCTCAAACTTTTGGAAATCCTTGATGGTTGGTCTGGGGAAAAAATTATTGTTCAACATAGCCTATCATCCTCAAACTGATGGACAGAGGGAAAGAGTGAACCAAATATTATAAGACATGCTAAGGATGCATGTAATGCATCAACCTAAAAAGTGGGAATATTACCTGCCACTGGTGGAATTTACCTACAACACCGACTACCAAGAATCACTAAAGATGAGCCCTCTTGAAGTCCTCTATGGTAGGCCATGCAACACTCCAGTCAATTGGAGTAATCCCGTAAACAGAATTACTATTGGACCTGACATGTTGAAAGAAATGGAACAACAAGTGATTCAGATAAAGCAAAATATGAAAGTCGCTCAGAACAGACATAAAAGTTACGCCGATAGAAAGAGAACCCCTAGAGAATTCAAGATGGGAGACCACGTATATCTCAGAGTTAGGCCCAAGAAGAGTTCCCTGAGGATGGGAGCTTGTGCCAAGTTGGCACCTCAGTATTGTGGACCCTTTGAAGTTCTAGATAGAGTGAGGCCTATAGCCTATAGGCTAGCACTTCCTCCCATAGTAAAAGAACATAATGTTTTCCATGTTTCATTGTTGAAGAAACATGTACATGATTCTAATCATATAATTGATTGGTCTATGATCCAGGTGGAACTAGAGGGATAATTCTTGCCAGAACCTCTATGCACACTGGACAGAAAGGAAACCCCACTCAGGAACCGAACCATTGCATAGGTCAAGGTGCAGTGGAAACATTTTGGCCCCGATGAGGCTACGTGGGAAATAGAATATGCCATGAAACAAGCATATCCTATTTTGTAATTTACTTCTGTACATACATGTCATAATTGATAGATAGAACATCGAGGACGATGTTCCTTTAAGGGGGGAGGGAATTGTAACACCTTGTTTCCCCCAGTTTGTAAAAATAACTATATTGACGAAGAACTATGGCAAACTCAAAGGTGTGAATGTTTGATTTGATGGACCTTTGTATAAAAGGTCGATGAATGTAAATTATGTTATGAATATGTGTTGCATGACTGTTGGGAGGGGGATGTGCTAAAAGAGACCACGATGGCTAATGAAGGGTGGTGGAAGGGACCTGGAATGGTTGCGTTAAATTCCACCGAACCAGTACCATACTGGTTTTTACTTGCTCAAAGACCAAGGCAACTCTCTGACCCTGGAATGAATTTCCCATCAGGATGGTAGGTGGGGAGGCTCCTCAAGAGTTAATGAGGGGATGGGATGAACCACCCATCCATAAAATATCTCAGACTTGACCACGGATGGGGGAATTCGCGCCACACAAAATCTTGTAGAGAAGGGAAAGAAAAGAAGTGTGGGAAGGGTAGAGAAGGGAGAGCGTGCACGACAGGGATTACAGAAGAAAACAGCAAAATCCTGGAACCATAGGGAGTTCTGAACATAGGAGAAGGAGAGTAACCTTCTTCCTTGACTTCCGTTGAGATAGAAGTAAGAGATTGGATCTTAGAGCATCGTGGTCTAGCTTGGGGGTGGATAGTGGTAAATCCGTTTGGAGTCACTAAGCCTACGGTTGGGTGGAAACGAGCACCCCTCTCAGCAGTTGCATCACACCTTGTGGTTCTGATAAGTGTTTTATGCCTTATATTTTGAATTGAATATCATGGATGAATGTTTATGCTTATATTCCATAGTTGATGTCTATGTAAATTAGTTAATTTCAAAGTATGCATCCATCCCATTGAGAATAGACCCATCTGGTTGACCTTCACAATATTCTAGGATGGCTCCTCGAGAGCACCTTTCCTCGGGAATCGCCTCATAACTTCAGAACCATACTGAGCCTTTACCCAGAAACTTGACTAAAATTAGGGATAATTGCCTAAGAACCATCTGAAGGTTCATGCGATCCTGGTCTGGAAAACCTGTGCAAGAAAGAGTAGTTCTCTAAGGTTTCAGAGTCGTGGGAGTCTGAAGATATGAAAGGTTGAATTTCATGACCCAAGTTTAGAAAGGATAGCGAATACAATTATCTAAAGGGAGTATCCCTTTGTTTGATAGACGGACATATGATATCCTTTCAGAAATACCCTAGGTCTATCAGGACCAATGGATCTAGAGGAGGAGCATGGGCGTTAACGCCTCGACCCCTTCAGCCTTCGCAAGTAGCGATGGAACCGGGACTGTAGATCCCAGGATCCATCGGGAGCTATCTAGGTCGTCGATCTTAACCCAAAGGTAGATGGGAGGATGGACTCGTCATAGTCCTGAAAGTACCGATTTAATCAGGACCATCCATTCAGCAGGGACGCATGGCAGTCGGGTGGAATTTCACGTGACTTGGTGTGTTCAAAGGGTAGGACCGCACAAACTCATGATTCAAGAATTCATGACATAATCGTGGTCATTGATCCAGGAGTGATCTAGACCGTCGAATTAGCGTGAATAATTTTCAGCATTTCGGCATCCAGGAGACCAAAGGGAAAGATCTCTTGATTTCCCAAGTCCCGAAATCCCAACATACGAAACCCCGACGTGCTCAGTGGGTCGGCCCTAGGTCACACGACAGGGTCGTGTGGTAGAAAAAGAGGCAGGTTCTAGTAGTGGGTTAAGGGTCTAACTCAGGGATCGGTATTTCGGGACCTAAGAATTCGAAGAAATGAGAAGTCGAGGGATGTGAAGTCCCGAAATCACGAAACGCAAAATAACCTATGGTTGTAGGTCGTGGTCACAGCGTCGTGGTCATGTGGAGGAGGGTCACGTCGTGATCATAGGTGAGAGGGATAGAATGTGCTAGGCCCCTTAATCGCTTTCGAGACTAAAGGAGATGAATGGGTTGGGACACTTTGCATCGGGAGCCCCGATGTCACCAAATGCGATGAGCCTTTTAAACTAATACTATGGTCATGGATCTCGATCACGAGGTGGAGGATGAGGAATGAGCTAGCCTGTGCTAGGCCCCTATAGGAATTTTGGAATTCTGTCCTTTGAGAAAAAAAGGAAAAAATTGTGTTATGCCATCGTGGGTGTGTGACAGAAGTAGGCTGGAATATTCTCATCTTCCTTCATTTTTAGTTGTTTGAACTAACCTCCGTAAGTTTGAAGCTTTGTTTCTTTGAATTTTGTATCTCCTTCATAAATATTTCGAAGCTTGTCCCAAATATCTTTAGCAGATTTACAATGTGAAACTTTGGTGAATATCGTATCACTAAGACCATTCAAAAGTGCATTTTTGGCTTTGGAATTATTCTCATCGGGTTTCACTGCTTTGTCATTTGTTGGTGGAACTGTTGGTGCTGTGTATCCATCTACAATTGATTGCCAAACTTGAAATCCGTGTGCCTGTATATATGTCTTCATCCTTATGCTCCAAAAAGCATACTTATGTCCATCAAACTGTGGTATTCCATTTTTATACAAGTTGGTACTCTTCATGATCTACCTTTCAGTGGTTAAACTGATTTCGAAAGGAACCTACTCTGATACCAATTGTTGGATTACTGAGAGGGGGGTGAATCAATAATAGTGTAATTATAATAATTTTTCTTCAAATAATCCAAGTGTTATATCAATGTAGAATTATTATCCAATAATGAGCAATAAGAAATGGACAATCACACACATACACAGTACACCAGTTTTTTACGTGGAAACCCAAATCGGGAGAAAACCACAGAATGTTTTTTCTTATATGTCTTGAAGAATTACATTGATTAGAAGCACCAAAATCCTTTGTTTTCCAGCTGCAACTAGAAGGAGGCTCCAACCCCCTAGTTTCTCAGGCTACAACCTAAGGGAAGCTCCAACTCCCCAAGTCTCTAGCTACAACTAGAAGGAGGCTACAACCCCCTATGTTCTCCGGCTTCAACCACCTGTCTTTGCCCCGTCCAACCACCCTGAAGTAGAAGTAGAATGATGGAACCACTGCCACACTATCACTGTGAGATATACAACTGTAAACCTGATCCATGCATCAATCATGCATCAACTTGTACCTCAACCAACCTGTACCATAAACAAGTGCATCAACCATGCACCAACCTGTACCAAACAATCTGTAGTCAACATGTACCATAAACAAGTGCAACCAACCATGTACCAAGTATGTACCAATCATGTGTCAACTACTCATCAACTATGACTCATCAATATGTACCAACATCATCAACTATACACCTCATGTAAGTGCCAACTCATCAACTACTTGTCTCAACCATGTACCCAACTTGTACCTCAACCAAAATCCCTCATCAATTTCATCATCCAAATATGATTTATAACTCTGTAATAGAGCTGGTGTATATGATCACATACCTGCAAACCTTCCTTAACTTTAAACAACAAGGGACTAGCATTTACATCAAACTTTTCTTTAGTCTCACATGACTAGTTTTGGATTAGTCAACAACCCTAACTTGAAATAATCATAACTTTGTACCTGTAATGAATAAAGATCTGAAACTGATACACAATGTTCTTCAGTGTGTTTTGTGCAATTCCTCCAGGTGTCACTATTTGGAACCTCTCAGAAAAGTAGTTATAGAAAAAATGGCATACCTTGCTAAATTCCGGCTTATTCTAAAGAGAGAGCTTGTAGAGCATGCCCCGCACGGAATATTTGTTGAATCGATCTAAAACTTAGAAAACATCATCAAAAGAATTTATCCTTCCTTGAATTCTGGCCTTCTTTTCTTCACCTTCCCTTAGAAATTCAGCTTAGATATCCTTTTGTTACGTTAGACACCTATAGGTATTCAATATGCTCAAGTGTGTCTAAAATGAGAGAGCCTTGCCTCTTATTTATACTCTCCAAGTAGCTTCCTTAAAAACATCTTCTAGGTCACTTTGCCCACTTTCCTTATTTTAGGGTTAACCCACTTCTAATTTCTCCATTAAATTTATTATTTAAATAATTTATTTTGTATTCACTTTGAATTATAATACACTCATCAATTCACTTTATTATTTACCTTCTAAAATCTCTTAAACCACTTTGACTACTTTGACCTTTTGGGGCTTCTAGATGACATCAGAGGATCCTCCAACTTCGTAAGGCCATAACTCTCAAACTGTGAAGAGTTATGTGACATTCCACATACCACCAGAAATGGCATGACAAGCACTATCCATCTAGGACAGTTTCAATGACAAAGTCATTGACCTTCATCTCATTATTCCACAAATAAGAATGGGTTCTCTAACCATACTTCTAGGATAACTCAATCCGCAAAGCATCTTCCCATGAGGGCTTTCACCATAAGGGGACCACTTTGGAGTTCATCTATTTCTAATTATTATCAACCATGACAAGACAATAACGAGTCATCTTTACATCAAACAATCTTGGGTCCATTACCCAACCTTTATGCTACGAGGCTTTATTCAAGGGTTGACATCAATTAAAACCAACCTTAATCAATGACTAAGTTCATTCTGGGAATGGAGATTAAAAGAGATCGTGCAAATAGGAAAATCTGGTTGAATCATAGAAAATATGTTGAGACGATATTGCATAGGTTTAATATGCATGGAAGTAAACCGGTCAATGTTCCTATTCCTATAGGTGTAAATTTATCTGTAGATCAGTGTCCTAAGACACAGGAAGAAGAAGAGAACATGTCCCATGTTTCGTATGCTAGTGCAGTTGGCAGTTTGATGTAAGCAATGGTCTGTACTAGACCGGACATTGCACATGCAGTGGGAGTTTTGAGTAGGTATATGTCAAAACCATGGAAGGAGCATTGGACAACAATAAAGAGGGTCTTCAGGTATTTCTATGGCACTACCAATTATGGATTGTGCTACTAAGGAAGACCAGGAGTGGACAAAGTGGTGGACATACATGGGTTTGTTGATGCAGACTAGGCTGGAGATCTGGATCACAAAATATCTACAAGTGGGTATGTGTTTAACCTATTTGAAGGAGCAATCAGTTGGATAAGCAAAAGACAGGTTGTAGTGGGACTCTCAACTACAGAAGCTAAATACATGGCAACCACTCATGCAAGCAAGGAAGCAGTATGGTTACAAAGATTGTGTTCAGGTATTGGGTTGGTACAAAAAGCAATGAGATTAGATTGTGACAGTCAGAGTGCAATCTTCTTGGCAAAGAACCCTGCTTATCATTCGAAGACAAAGCATATTGATGTTCAATATCACTTTGTGAGAGACATGGTTGAAGAAAAGAAGGTGTTTCTGGAAAAGTTTGACACTTAGAAGAATGTTGCAGATTCATTAACAAAGTCTGTGAGCACAAAGAAGTTCTCCTGGTGTAGAGTAACAATGGACATTGTTGCCCTGGATTGTTGACTATGTAATCCTGTCAACCCCTATATGCAAAGAAAACAACAAGTGGGAGAATGTTTGGTATGTGTTATATTATTTGCATGTGTGTGTGTATGGGCGCGTCAGATTCGACAACTGCGTCTTACTATCCCAACTTCCTTCGCCCCTTGTGTCATGTGCGTCGGGCGCTTTCCTGGGTTGGTTATGCGCAACACCCCGAAATTTGTGTTTTGGGCGATTTTTGCTATTTTAGTGGATTTTGCTATTTTTAACGGTTTTCTAAATAAATTTTGGATTAAGGGATTAGGGTTTTGGTAGATACATAATACCTAAAATATTGTATATATTGTATGGTGAATGGTGAAATTAATACAATGAAGAGTTCAAAGGTGCGGCACCAAGGAAGTTTGGTTTTCTCCCAGTTAAGGGTTTCCAGCGTAAATCTTTGTGTACTATGTGTAAGAGCCATTGATTAGTTTATGTTTTGCTTAAGAATTTGTATGCATTGTTTTACTTCACAGGTTTAAAACTTACAGATATTCATACTAATGATAATGTAAATTAATCGACACAATTATGTCGATAATTACGTCATCGATACAACTATGATGATCTTTGTTGAGTCAATTTATCAACATAATTGCATCAATAAATTGATTCCTTGTGTTGATAGTTGCATCAATTTGTCAATATAAGTACATTGATAGTTTCATTAATAAATCAACGCCACTAATATCAGCACAACCACCAGTTTCTAATATATAACATCATATATGCTAAGGAGCACCCATCCTCTACAACTACATCCTCCATATAAACTCTTTCAAAACTCACCAACTATGTGCACCATCACAACACTGAGGTGCATAACCACTCCATAGAGTCTTAGAGGCAATGCCCACATATACATCATGTAAATCCTCTACAATATTTAGTGCATTAAATTTATGTAGTGCATTAGTGCATTTGATTTTTCATTAGTGCATTTAATTTTTTATGTAGTGCCTCTACAATATGTATATGTAAAGCATCAATGCATTTAATTTTTCATTTACAAACATTTGTCTAGTAAATTTGTCTTGTTTTACTACACTATAGCTTTTTAGTGCACTATAGTTTTTTAGTTCATAGTAAATTAAATACAATATGTAGAGCATTAGTACATAATATGTAGAGCATTAGTACATTTAAGTTTTCATTTACAATCATTTGTCTAGTAAATTTGACTTGTTTTACTACACTATAGCTTTTCAGTTCATAGTAAACTAAATATTAATGTAAATGAAGAAACTCCTTTTTAGAAAATGTATGGAATGGATGGGAATTCACACACTCTATAAAGTTTTTATCTAGCTATTTTTGTTATTAGTTTTGGATCATTGGGATATCATTGTATTAATTATTGTTATGTAAAGTTAGGTAGCATCAAAATTTGTTGTTTTAGTGTAAACTTTTTTCCTCAATGTAATATAAATACAAATCAATTATCTACTCTTTAATGTAATATAAATACAAATCAATTATCTATCCAAAAAAAAGCTAAGGATAAGTCAAATTACTTCGATTAGAGAATCTAAGTGCTTAGAAGTTTTTTAAATACATTTTAACTATTTTTTTTTTTGGAAATTTAAGTGAAATACCAAAAGTGAACCTAAATGTAGCTACAGAAAGAATTTAGTTATGATTAACTACAATCATAAATGAAGGAACCAATACAATTATAATTAAAGAAACAAGATTTCAAAGATGCGAATGTAGAGGGCAAATTATATTGAAACCGATATTAAAAGAAATAGAATGCATTTTGACTTTTTCTAGATACCCTAGCACTACTTTTATAATGTTAAATTAATATAAATAGAGATAGACAATATTTTGTATGCAATGCTTAGCTACAATATTTATCAAATTAAATAGAGATCGAATTATAAACTGAAAGTGATTGAAAAATATTACCTAACAAACAACCTCTAACACAATGCTATTCAAACTCTTCTTCGAAATTTTGCATTCTCT
>ML788412.1:160150-173467 GCA_009831015.1 Picea engelmannii
AATTTATATCTTTTTAATGTAAATTTAAAAAAAACAAAAAACTTAATTTATGTCTTTTTAATGTATATTTAAAAAAAAATTAAAACTTGATTAATAAATAAAATACCACTTATCCATTTATAAGCCAATTTGAAGTTCTTTGTCTATAACAATATAAGTGATTGGGACTACTGTTTCAATTGAATCGTAATTTTAATTCCAAAAATAAAAAGGGTGCTACCGGTAACAACACTTTTCGATCTGAGGGTCAATTTTATGCAATGGTGTTAGTTGTCAAGGCCGTGATTTCAAACAAGTCGCAATTTTAGCCACCCTGAAAAAAGGGGTGCTATCAGTAGCACCTCTTTTTGAAACGGGGGTAAAAAATGTGATCTCTAAAAAATGAGAACTCTAGAGAGTTATCGTTAAGTTGGTAACTTTGTTTTACACAGAGTTGTTACTCCTCCGCCTGGTTATTCTTTGAGTCACTATGGAGAGTTTTTCGATGCCGAGCATGCATCACCAACTTATGTCAATGTTCATTTTCAGTCCATGTTGCCTTAGTCACTTTATTGTGTCATGCTTTTGTTCAAAGGAAATTTAGCTTGTGTTGGCCATTCCACAGAATTCCTGACTTTGCAAGTCAGCCTTCCCATATCTCAAGTACATCTCAGAATCACAAGCATCTTTGTCCTATACTCATGTTAGTAAGATAGGTCCCCATTGACTTCCTATTGGCGGGTCAAGCTCTTATTGACTACAACACATTGCTTAGAGAGTTTGACCTACAGATGCACCCTGACCCTATTTACATCATTGGTAGGTGACCTTGTGCTCAACAAATGACATTTCATCATTGGTCGCTAACTGAGTGGTTTCCCTTGTGTTTGATGTCAAGAACATTATTCACACATTAAGGTTCGTGTAGTACCTTGGATTCCATTTGTTCCCATTGGTGGTTTCCTCGCCTTTGTCGACAGTCTTCATTATTGGTTGTTATTCAGAGGGTCACTTTCGTGTACTATTTCCATTTGGTGCACGCGAGAGACGTTCTTTGTGGTGGGTCCTTTCAATATTTTTGTCTGAGTTCTTCCAAATCTTTGGCCTTTTGCTACTCCTCGTGTTTGTTGATGGGGAATGCATGCATGCACTCCTTCCATTGAATCTCTTCCTATTGACTTCGAAACATCTTTCTCTAGGATAGGGATCTAGAGTCTTTATTAGTACCTTGGGGCTTGCAGTCATTAGCAGTAGGTTCCCTCACTATCGATAGTGGGAATACACAAATGTCACCTTCGATAGATTCTACCAAGTGACATTCGACGTCAGCTCCTTTATTTGCACTTGTTAGATTGTACTAGGTACCTTGACGTCCATTATCATTATCAGTGGGTTGTCTCACATTTTTTAACACTATACATCAATGACTGATAATGAAATGGTGTCTCATTCGCATAGTGTGGACTCGTACCTTGGAAATTGTCGATCTCTAAGTGATCACTAATTTGTTATCGTTTCCCATGACCATAGGGGGATTTCCCCACAACAACAGGGCGTTGGGGTGACAAATGAAGTGTTGAGGATTTCCTAGCATAAGCTCTGCTATCTTTATTCACCGTTGAAGCTCCTAAACTCTATCGTTCCAGCTTACGACTTTCATAGTATTGGAAGACACAGAGTCAGAAGCACAGAAAACATAGTTGGCCATTATGAATGTTGATTGCATGTTGCAGTTGCAAGTGGTGGAGGAAAATGAATTGTGGATCATGCAGTTAACTTTTTTTCAAATTCAGAAATGGGCATAGATGGAGAAAAGTGAGTAAGGTGATCAACCTTTTTTCAAATTCATAAATGGGCGCAAACAGAGAAAGGTAGTTGCAGTGTTAAATATTGCATATACCTCACCTTTGAACCTCATGTTACCTCATGTGCTAATGGTCATTCGTGTCCAGTCGTTGCACCATTTGGTAAAGCCGAGTCGCCAAAAAATACAATCGTCGGGAAAGAATAAAAAAAAGTGCATATGCATGATATGGATACATGGCACATACACGAGTGCACCATATAAAAACCCCAATGATTGGGCTTTACATGGTGCTTAATATACATAGGAGGATAAGACAAGAGGATCTTTGAATACACATGTAAAGACAAAAACAAAAGTGATAAGGTATAAGAAGGGGTAAGCACATAATACAAAGGTTCATGAAAAGTGTGCATAAGGACAAAGGTGGTAATAACATGAAAACGCGTTACTTTATCTTATTATTATTTACATATACCACTCAAATGATAAAAGAAAAATAAATATATGCATGAAGTGTCTTTTCAAAGATACCAACTAGCTAGGTAAATTGCATGGCTAAATACCAATTTTCAGATTTTTTTATTAAAGATACCGACTAGCTATGTAAATTGCATCCGGTAAATAAATACCAATTTTCAATTTGGAAATCCGATTTTTTTATTTTATTAAGGATACCAACTATCTAGATAAATGATTCTCTTCTTTCCGCTTTTTTAAGGAAAGCATGAAAAATTAATTGTGGAGCAATCTTACCTTCTCAGTTTAGCTTTTCAGGTTAAAAAAACGAGTTTGAATTTGGTGGAGTACTTGAGTTTTCTATGGATTAAAATTTCATGTATTTCAAATCTTGTTTTAGGTATTTTATCCCATTTTAAACTAACTAAGATACTCAAAAAAATTGATCAAAATTCTAAATTAACTGGAAATTTAAAAACAAACCACCAAAAAACTTAAATAAATTAAGAAAAAAAATTGCTCCCAAATTATCCCACTCATACTGAGAGGAAATCAAATCCAAGGAAATATTCACTGCTGCAGGGTTACATTACATGCCATCCTTCCTGTATAAAAGAAAGTGTTTCGAGTCCGTAAAAAGCAGGGGCGGGCAGTTTTCTCTGAAGGGAACGCAGCCCAAAGGCAGGATTGATCAACAGGTAGTTCAGATAGTGGGTGGTTTATTCAACCATCTATATGTGTTATGCCAGTACTTTCAGATTAGCAGTTATCAGGTCCATATTCATTCCAATGACCCGAAAATCTAAATATACATCTTAATACGAAAACAGAATTTGGGAAGGAGAAAAAATTAAATCTCTTTCACACAGTACGAAGAAATATTTTTCTTTCTCTTCATTTAACACTAATTATAATTATATGTGTTGTCAGTACTATCAGATTAAAACAAATCTCTTTCATAAATCCCATCTAAAACATCATACATTCACATCAAAATACTCGTTATATCTGAAATCTCACATTTTTATGAGTTGGGAAAAATAAACTGCAACTCGATCCAGTAAACAACCTACATAGTAGCACCTTACATTGTAATGAATTACATATGTTCTTTGCATCATACATTTCAAGTCACATTAGTTCCCTATTAGACCCAAAAAAACAACAGTTGATTGTAGACAGAAAAACACAATATCAGAGTTACTACGATTTCACCCGGCAAGGCTTCATCCGACCTTCAGATCGGGCCTAGGTTTAAAGGCCATGACACGCGAATTCCCATACCCTCTATCTATACCTGTGGGCGTTGGAAGCCAAGTCCATGTCTCTTCGCTTAAATTGTAAACAGCTACATCCATACATCGCCCGGAAGTGAAGCACATGCATTCTCCCACTCCTACGCACTCAAACGAATCAAAATACGAATTCCTCTGAAACACTTCGCGCAGTGATGGAGGCATCCTTGCGATCTCCTTCCAACAGGAAGAGTTCGAGTTTGAGTCCTTCTGAAACTCCCACAAAATTACCTCAATAATYTTCTTCACAGTGTACAAAGAGGAGCCCCTCTTTTGCCCTACGCCCCCAGCGAGTAGAATCCGCGACCCACAGGTGAGCAGCTTAGCCCACATGGTATGGCCATTAGCCAATTCTGGCAACGGTGTAAAAATGGAAGTACCCTCTCCTCGGATGCTGAAACCCAAAACACCCATCCCGGCCTCGCGATTGAATATTGTACAGTAGAAGAAGCCATCACAGAAAACAATACCCCGCGATAGACCGAAATTCTCCAAATTCTCGGGCAGGTATCCAGCAATCCCCCATGACTTTTCATCAGAGTCGTAGATTTCCACTATCATTACATCACTCTCACGGGACAATCCCACAGCCACCACTTTGTAGGTCTCTTGATTGCCCATATTCCAGGCCACAATGCCTTTGGCCAGAAGGATCTTTATGGATGACATGGGGGGGAGTTTCAAGAACGCTTGGGTGAGAGGATTGCAGAC
The DNA here is from genome assembly GCA_009831015.1 of Picea engelmannii. Classification (NCBI taxonomy): domain Eukaryota; kingdom Viridiplantae; phylum Streptophyta; class Pinopsida; order Pinales; family Pinaceae; genus Picea; species Picea engelmannii. The sequence goes on from ML788412.1 coordinate 164,399, forward strand.
AGTATATCTACCATCAGGCATATCCAGCAAGAACAGGCCTTGGGCCGATCCAGAGTAATAAGCTCTATACTTCACCTTTTCGTCTCCCTCTGAAAGGAAGGAGAGCGAGAAGCCGGTCTTCCATGTCCGTGTGCAGAAACAATATGCCGAAGAATCCATTGAAAAATCACCCATTTGGCAATTGAGTCTGCAGAGAAACAACCATGGCATTTTATTTGGAGGCGCCTCAGCCCATCTACTAGTTATGAATTTAGTGGATGAGAAGAGGGCATTCCACTCCTTACAAACACTGCGAGATCTGCAGAGGCATTCAAGTGGCAGCGACGCCAATATCTCTTCTCTCGTATCCTCAGGTAATTCATACCACCCTGCTGGGGCTGAGTACTCCTTTTCCACCTCTGCCATCTTCCTTCCTCCACGAAGCTCCTCTTCTCCGCTAAACATAGGTGGCTCTGAATTTAAAAAGGAGAAGTAGAATACGCCAATTAAATGTAAGGTTATTTATTTTGGAAGGATATTCACTTGGCGTTTACTAACAATCCCTGTAAAATGCCATAATGCAGTGTTGTATGATGTACAAGCCCACGACGCCGCATTCAAAGCCCCATTTACGGTGAGTTCCATTTTTGCGGTGACTTAAAAATTTCATGGGTTCTAATTATTTGGGTTAGTTTAAAATTATTGAAACAAAATTTTGAGGGTAAAGTTTTATGATAAATTTTTCATCAAATAAATAAAATTTTAAGTCTCCACATAATTCCAACAGAATTTAGGATAAATTAAAAGCGAAATAGTTTAAATGGTATCATCCATGTTGTATGAGGTTGCATTTCATATTTGTTTGGTATTATCACTACGCTTTTATGCTTTTTGGAAATTGGAAAAATAAGCAAAGCTGTTAGTTTGTCATTTGTCAAAAAAAAAAAAAAAATTACAAAAAAATAATGGTCTTTTTTCAAACCCATTACACGATGATATTTTTTTGGAAGGATATCTACCTCCTGTCAGGTTTCTTTTAGAACACATTACACGATGAATCAAATCCTCGGCGAATGATGGAAATATCATTAGTTTCTTTCAAATATCATTGTTTAAAAAACAGTAGACTGGAATCTTCTGTCAAATTTTCACACATGTTTCTAGAGAACACAGTTGATGGTGATCAAATAGCTGTGAAAAGGACAGAGAGAAATTTGATGGTGAAATAGCGGTAAAAATGATGAATCTAAAGAGAAATTTGATAGTGAAATAGCGGTAAAAATGATGAATCTAAAAAACAGTGGACTGAAATCTTCTGTCAAATTTTCACACATGTTCCTAGAGAACACAGTTGAAATTTGATGGTGAAATATTCATACATGTTCCTAGAGAAGTTTCTAGAGAACATAGTTGAAATTTGATGGTGAAATAGCGGTGAAAAGTATAGAGAGAAATTTGATGGTGAAATCGCTGTAAAAATGATAGAGAGAAATTTGATGGTGAAATAGCTGTGAAAATAATGAATCTAAACTTTTTAGATTTAGATTTTTTTTTGGTAATTATCGCATACATTTGGTTATATAATTGTTGATGAAATTGCAATTTTATGTTATTTAAATTGTATTTTTGATTGAATAAATAAATTTAGGGCCTTCAAAAAACTTGGGGACACTTAGATTGTACAAATTCAACATCTTAAATCTACAATTCCAACAACTTCTGAATTTCCTATTGGAAAAAATCCACAGAAAAAATCCAAAACAAGTTTAGACTATATTTCAGTGAAAATTATCTTCCAAACATATTATCAATGATTGGTAGTGTATAGTCTTTTCGAGCCAGTTGGATACCACTCTATCTACTATCCAACTAATAGAATGAAGAAAGACACCACCAATGATTAATATATCACTTACCAATTTCAAAGTCAGCTTCATAAAATTGAATTGTGATTAATGATGTGTATATTGTAATTTACCCATCATTTTAACCTGCTATTTTATTTTTACAAGTCATAAAAATATTTTAGACTGTTAAACCAGTGCATATATATTTCTATTGCTACTTTTACTCATTTTATATATATACTTAATTTTCTTTCTTTGTTTGTTTGTTAGAAACTTGTCGGCTAGGTACTCACAGACATTGCACCTTCACAATGGTGAAAAACTCATCCCTTTCCACCATTGAATCCAACCCCTTTAAACATATATAATTATTTTTTACTTTTTATCATAAAAATATTTTAGGCAATTAAGCAAATCCATATGTATTTCTATTATTGTTTTTAGTCCTTATATATATATATATATATATATATATATATATATATATATATATATATATAATTTTAATTTTTTTATTGTTAATATTTTTTTTCATTATAAAAATCAAAATGTTTTATACTTATATTATTCTATCATAAAAAAATATTTTATTTTATCTAAATTTAAATATTTGATAGAAAATTTTCATTAATGATTAATTTAATATATTTCTTATAACTTGAGGGTGGAATTTTGTTGGACACACCTACCACACTTAGAGGGGGGGTGAATGAGTGTGGAGCTCTTTTTCACAAAAGCTTCCCTCTTTACAAAAACTCCTTAGTTAACATTCAACATTTATTCATTACCCATTGTTGTAATTTATAACCAGTTAGATGAGAACATATATCAGCAATATATCATCAAGTCATCACTACAAGGAACACAAAGAACACAAAATGTATGTACAATTTTTCTTTTTATTATGGACAACAATCTGGGGGTTTATCAGCAACAACTGAATAGAGTACAACTCTACAAGAGCACCAGCTCTATAATGCAAGACTCATCTTACACCCTCAACACCAACTGAGATGAGGCAACAATCCTCAACAGATATCAATCTGTCAACAGGTACGTGACCTGTCAGTAGTGCAGCCAGCGTGTGCACGCGCCCTGGCTCACTATAGCCCACGTATGCATGTGGTCAGTGTATACAACAACCTGCGTATATCTTCTGAGTTGTTAGGGTTTGTCCTTCAAGATCAACTCAGATTCTTTGCAATCAATATATCATTCTCTTCTGTCTCTGACTGTCCAATCTGACCACCAGCCAGTCACAACACATCCAAGCTCTCCAATAGCTTGCTCATGCTCCACAACAAATCAATATGAATGCTATCTCAATCATGTATAAACAACTAGTATACCATAGCAATCATGTCTCCACTAAATCACAAGAGTATTGATCACTCCATCAACCAAATCATCCAAACTGAACCATATCATAGAATCCATACCAAGAATGCCCTAAGCATCCACAATACACCAAACAATAGTATTCATCAAGACAATAATGTAACCATACCAGTGTCTCAGTGATAGATCTGAGCCCATAGAATGCAGATCTGGAACCTGCCTCATCATCCAAGAGCTTGGCACCAACTCAAACACAAATCTCCATGATTTTATCCACTATACGCTCCTTGTACATAGTCAGCCCATGTATACCTTCAATGCATACACACCCTATACACAGACAACCTGCGTATACCTCAGAAACTAGGGTTTCTGAAGTTCCGATAATTTTTCCATCAAGATCTCTGACATTGCCGAAACTTTGATGCGTCCATGAGATTCTCCTCTCGCTCTCTTCCTCAAAATAGATCTTCAATCATACTCAAGAGATCCACACCAATAAGAAGCTCTCCATCAATACTCCAAAAGATATTCTCACAAGAAGCTCTCCATTGATCCACGAAAAAGATGTTTAGCAAGAGTCCATAGCTATCTTATTTATACTTTCATCCTCTAGGTCACTTAACCCATTTCTAGGTTACTTAACCTATTTTCCTTATTTCAGGGTTAACCACTTTCCATAAATAGAAAGTTCTCCAATATTTTATCATTTAAATATTCCTTCTTGATTTTGTCACTTCTCTTTATTATTTAAATAATCCACCTTGACTTTGTCACTTTTACTTTATCATTTAAATAATGATTCTTCTTTTAGGTCATTTTGACTTATTTGACCTTGGGGGCTTCAAGCCTTCATATGGGGGTCCTTCAACTTCGTAAAGCCATAACTCTCAAACCATGAGGAGTTATGTGACATTCCACATACCATTGGAAATGGCATGACAAGCACTATCCATCTAGGATAGTTTCACCAACAACTTCATTGATCTTCATCTCATTATTCCACATAGAAGCATGGGTCCTCCAACCATTCTTCTAAGATAACTCAATCCGCAAAGCGTCTTCCCATGAGGGCTTTCACCATAAGGGGACCACTTTGGACTTCATCCATTGGTGCACCTTATCAATCATGATAAGACAATAATGAGACATATTTTCATCGAACAAACTATGCATCATCATGTATCAATGACAACTCATTGATCCATCTTCATCTATGCATCATATCAATGATCCATTTTTATCAATTGGTTTCCACTTTGACATCTATCATTCTCATCAAGGACAATACATATATATTGTTCATCAATCATCAATCAATCAAACCATTTGCATAAATGACACATGATCCAAAAGTCTCCCAAATAATCAAACCATTGGCATCAATGACAACATGATCCAACAAGTTTGACATCTATTTTGTTGTTTTGTTGACTTTAGAATTTTTTTTGACATGGTTCCTAGGAAAAACCTTTGGAATTGGTTGGAAGAGATAAAAGTGCCTCTTGTTGCAATAAGGATATATGAGAACATTATTGCTAAGTTTAAAAACACTGAGGGCTAGTCGAAAGAGATTAATTGCAATATTGGAGTCAAACAAGGTTGTCCCTTGTCCCCTACCCTTTTTGGCATATACATTGATAAGTTAGAAGATTGCTCATTCGCAAGAAGATGAGTACAATGAGGCTTTGAAGGAATTTTTACAATAAACAAGAATGTCAAAAACCCTAGACATCCAAAAACCTAACCCTAGGAGATGAAGCACTAAAAGTCATGTGGGCCCCATTGGGGTAAGTTAGTACATCAACTTCCCGAGGTCGTAACTTTTACATACAATCTTCGTTTTAGGCGCACGATAGCCCGTTGGAAAGGTTTATCCGAGGACTACACATGTTGCCATCAGACTCAAACTTTCTCTAACATTTCATTGTGGAGATCCCTAAAAACGTTGTTTAGGGCCTCAAAACAACCCTAGAAGTCAGGGACCCGAAAACTAGGAAAAAGTTTCCAAACTGAAAAACTGGGAAAATGAGCCAGTTGGAATAGGTGGGAGTCCACCGACATACATATGGATCAATCCTCCCCCCTTAGGAAGCAATAGTCTCCATTGCGTTGAGTGCCCCAATTAGATGGGGAAGTTTCTGCTAAATTTGGCCCCGGGTGAGCCACTTGCCTTGGTGCAAGAGTTGCCCTGGTTTGACAACTCGATAAAGTTGGATCCTTTGTTGGAGAGTTCCCTTGACCTATGTGTCCACAATCAAATCACTGGATTCCTGTTGTATGCAGTCGGGGTTGAGCTCTGTTGATGTCAATTGTTCGACTATCTCTGAGGTGTCCAATAATGGTGGGAAAAAAGGTCGAAGGAGATCCATGTTGAACACTGGGTGCAAGCCAAGGAAAGGAAGAATGTTGAGCTCAAAAGAATTATCACCCACAACCTTGGTGATGGTGTATGGCCCATAACGAAGTGGGTAAATATTTCTATAGGGCCCTGTAAGGCGTTATTTATGCAAGTGCAATCAAACTTTGTCGCCCACCTGAAACTTATGTGGCACTCAGTGTTGATCATGGCATTGCTTGTACTTGGCATTGGAATTCTGTAGGATATCCTAAACTTGTTGGCAGATGTGATGGATCCGCTCAATGAACCGGGTGGCTTTGTCAGCCTTAGTTGGAGCAGGAGATGAAGTCAAGGCAACCGCAAGGGGTAGTGGAACATCTATGGGACCCAATGGTTGGAATCCCAAGACCACCTGAAAGGGGCTATGGCTGGTTGAGATATATAGGGATTGGTTGTAGCTATGTTGAACATAGAGAAGACTCTCATCCCATGTGTGAGGTTTCTTGGAATTGTACATGCGCGGGATATGCACGATCATTTGAGTTACGACCTCGGTTTGACCATTTGTCTGGGGGTGGAAGGTCGTGGATTTGGTGAGCTTGGTGTCCAGCAGTGACCAGAGGCTCAACCAGGATGTCTTGAGAAACTGTCTGTCCCGATATGATACAATGGTTTGTGGGATTCCAAAATGTACCCAGACTCGTTCAAAGAAGATCTTGACAGTGGCCTCTGTTGTGATGCTCTTCTTGCAAGAAGCCAGAATCGTCATCTTAGAAAAGCGACCAACAACCACAAAAACACAGTCGTTTCCCCTCTTGGTGGACGGGAGGCTCGACATGTAGTCCATTGAGATGGATTCCCATGGCATGTCAGGAGTAGGTAGAGGGGTGTACAGGCCATGTTTCTTAGTGGTCGGTTTGGCAATAGCGCAGACAGTGCAGGACCTGATATACTTGTTGAAATCATGTCGAAGTTTCATCTAGTAGAAATGTTTCTACAACATTGCCACTGTATTTGCCACTATATATATAATGATGAATAACATAGAGATGGTCAAGATACCGACCTCCTTGATGAAACTCTCATGTCTACTAGCCTCCATCAACCCATAACAAATATGACTACAACTCAAGAATCTATGAGGCTTGTTATCGCGCAGTTTGTATTTTAGGTCACAGGCTACATGATAGTGGACAAACTGGCGTAACAGGAACCTTCCCCACCCAATGTCACCTCGATGGGGAGGTTCTTTCTGTTTAGGGAGGTTAGCCTAGGGGAGACGTCCCCGGTAACCTAGGGTTTGAAGAGGCAAAGAATATAAGGTCAAGAGTTAAGGTTTTCCCTCCTCTCAGGTTACCACCACTATCAGATAATCCGGCTAATCAACCAATAAAGAAGTGAAGTCCCTGTTGAGAACACCTACCCGAAACAAGACAATAACAACACAATATGTATATTTGCAGGTTATAATTCAAAGGGTTAGTACTTCTTAACTATCTGATTTCATTTAATAAGAAAAATAATAGATAAGATGAGGTCAACGTTCAGCTAAATCACCTATGCAAGATTACCAATTCATCAATATCTATAAAAATGACCAAGCCAACAGTCTATTTCAATCAACAAATTGCTCAGTAAATTCTTGACGTCATCTTTTAATTGCTTGTTTACTAGTTAGAAGGCTTGCTGCGTCAAGTATGATGTCAGCCTAGGTTAGCAGCGTTAGGGTTAGTTAGGGTTTCAAAAAATCAAAGTTTAAAAGATGATTTTGTACACCTAAAGCTCAACGTTGGAGAAAATACCAGTGCCTTAGGGTAAATGGAGTAAAAGCAAGGGCAAAAAGTCTCAGGAGGATTCACACTTAGAGACTGGAAGGTAGGGTTCCAAGGTGTTGCAATGGCAGGGCCTTGGAATCAAAACCCTAAGGGAAGGAGGCTCACTCCGGTGTTGCTTAAGAAAGGCCTCGTGCTCCTTCCTCTTTCTCTAAACACTCTTGGCAAAACGGCTAGCTTCAAAGTACAGATTTAAGGGAGAAAGTGTTGCAGGGGCAAGGCTTTCAAACCCTAGAAGGTTAAAACCCTAAGTGTAGATTTAACTAGGCCTAGGACGTCTCCTCCTTTCAACCTATGACTTCAATGCTAGCTCAGAAAAAGGGAGAAAAGTGTAGCAACAACTAGGTTATATCTTCCTTTATCAAAGGCTAAAACAATTTCTCAATCAAGGGGACATATAGCAATGACCTACTTGTGTGCTTGCTACCTAGGGTTTCAAAATTCAGCAATATAATAGAAAATGTAAGAAATTAAGCCTACAACCATTCACTTAAGAAGTTTTTCATGAGAAATTCACTTACATATCTTGAAGAAAGCATAATCAAACCCTAGTTGTAAACCTTCCTTGAGAGAAACACCATATATGCCAAGAAAAATCCTCCAAGAAGAGTTGCGCCTCACTTGAAACACCAAGAATACCAAACAAAGGCTAAAAGATAGTCTCTCACAAGAGAGTGAGTTATGTTATGTTCAAAATGAGGAGAAACGTCCTCAATTTATACTAATCCATGACCTTTCAATTAAAAAATAGGTCATTAAAACAACCGACAAGGCTGACTACAAAATTTACAATGTTTTTACATTAATTGCTAGAAAAATGTCACAATATGAGCAAAAGGTGGGACGCCAAGCCCTTCTGAGGGAGACATTGGCCCTTTTTGGGCAAATCCAGCATCCAGAAGTGAGACGTTGGCCCTTCTAGGGCATCCTCCAAGATGCCACACGTGCCAATAACCTCAGCACACTGCCACACGCTCAAGATAACGTCCAACTCTCCTAGGTGACGTCCTGTCCATCAAAGGAAAATGTTCCATCTGCAGTGGGTGATTCCCCCTAGGCCGGGCTCTTCCAAAGTGTCCCTGGTGGAACATCCTTCTTTCTTCCTGTGCAAAAGCTCATCACAACATTGTCCTTTTTCTGCCATCCCAGCAACCATCTGATGGGATCTTCATCCCCACGGAGGTCCGAGCTAATCATATCCCCATGTGTACCGGTCCACTGGTACCTGTCCGTCGGGTATGGTCCTGCATATCAAAAACTTCGCCCTTCATGGGCTCATTAGTCCTCGGGATCATAGCAATGCCAATCATATTTCATCATTAAATTTATCAAATACATGCATAAAACCCCTAGCATATCATCTAATAGCTCAAAGACATTACACTGATCTACTATACAAAGTTGAAGAAATAGACAGAACAACCTATTGGGCCAGTATCCATAAGAAGAAGAAAGTTTCCACAGAAGATTATTCAAGCCATGTACATGAAGTGATATGGTCTAAGGATGTCCAGTCATAGTGAGGACTAGGGGTAGGTATTGTCCGTGGGTGCCTTTGTAGGAGGTGAGTTGTACCCGTCATGGATGCTCTTTTTCCAAGCCCCTTTATTGCCTTTATTCTTTATTTATTGCTTTTTCTTTCTTTTTTACTTCAAGGTCTGACCAGAGGACACTGCCTTGGCGTGGTGACCAGAGCTGACAGTGTTACCCACTGGTATTTTCGCAGAAATGA
>ML788412.1:179966-195958 GCA_009831015.1 Picea engelmannii
ATGCAGAGATGTACGAGAAAAAGATAAGTGAGAATTAATTCTATGGATTTCTTGTTTTATTTAACACAACAAATTAAATAACATCAAATTTTAACCAATATTTATCTTAATATTTATTAACCAATCAAGATAACTAGAAATAATTAAGATCTTACTGGACGCATGTAGCTTCCAATCAAAATGCAGAACAATCCATTGATCAAATTATAAGCATAGGTTCGGAAAAATGTCTCAGGCTCCCTTGGAGCTTCTAAATTAACTTTCAAAAATATTTGTTCTTGCGTCAATACAAAACTTTCTTACAAAAACCATCGACCCCTATTGCATGTTTGATTCCCTTATTTATCAAAATCTAATTGTCCAAAAATAACACTAACACTATTTTAAGTAAAAAAAAAATAGAAAAAAATGTGGACCAGTCCATGTTTTTTCTTTAAGTTGTTCCTTAGTCATCAGATGACTAATATAACATATTGTATTTGTCACGCTTGACCCATTAAGAGAAGAGGTCCTCACATGTGTGCAAGTTGGGGAAGTGATGTTGGTCCATGGGTGCACTAAGCACTTCCCTCATCTCTACAATGCATTGTCTATACATTGTCCATCTTGGCAACCACATGCTCCGAAATGACTGATGTTTTGATTGTGCCTTCCAAAATCATTTTAATTTTCCCTTGTTCCAAGGTGTTCCTATTGAAGACGTCTGACTCATATTTATGGCCATGGTCTATGTGTTGTTTCATTATTTCATTGATGTCTAAAAAATATTATGGATATCCGAACTTGGGAAACTCAATTTCTCTCATATTTTCATTAATTTTCCTCCAACTTATGGGACATTTGTCCCATCTCTCTTGAATCATTTTCCATGGTTCAACAATGGCATGAACACAATACTCGGTTTCCCTATGTATCATATCCATGCTATCATCGGTGAGCATTCTTATATCATGCTCTTCCTCTCCTTGTCCTTTCTGGATCTCTCCGATGTATTCAATTTGGCTCAAGGTTATGTGTGTCTACTCAACCTATTTCAACATCTCCTTATGTACTACAAAGCATAGTAGGGTTTCCTCTTGATAATTTATAACCTTCACCATAAATAAATCACTGACCAAATTATATCTATCATTCTCCTCTAAGAATTCATCTCTTAGAATCATCACTGGTGCCTGTGTGGTATTTTTGTAGTAGTCCACTTGAGGCCTGAGATATTCTATATCTTTCCTCATGGGAGAAACTTATCTCTCATCTTCTCTTTCTTTGTCAATGGTGGCATGAGATATATCCACCCCTTCTCCCAACAGTTCACTAACTTTAGCCTTATTTGCATCTAGCAAAGTTTCCTCAATGGTCATGACCATGGTGTTGTCTAAAGTGAGATTCCTCTTCCTACTTGTTCTTCTTACCAAAAATTATCTTTTCTTGTCATAATCTATGGCCTCAATGTCAGAAACTTCATATAATGTCTAGTATTTTTTTATCACCCCATGCCAACATATTCTCCATGCTTCCCGATGTATGAAAATGTTATGGGGTAGGTACTTTGCCTTTATCAGTTGTTGTTGCCTAACCTCCCAGTTCCTTTATTTCCTTACCAGTTTTCTACTCTTTTCTCATATCCTCAGGTGGCTATTCTATTCATCTCCCACTTTTGTAGACACATCCTTTGTTTATTCAAGAGTTGTAGTATCTTCTGGTCTATTCTTTGTTGACAATTTTTGTTTTGTCACTTCCTAGGGAAAATAAGTGGTTGGTGAGTTGTTCGTTGTCTCTTCATTTGTTGGAGCAGTTATCTTCCCCTCTGCCTTTTCTCCCTCACTTATATCCTCTTCTTTTTGTTGTTCTTTTTGTTTCTCCTTTTCATATTTCTCTTGCTCGGGAGTTGTTTCCTCGGAACTTTGTTCCTCATTCTGATTTCCACCCTCACTTTCTTGTGTCTTGTCTTCCTTGGGTGGCTATGAATTATGTTCTTCTAGTGTTGTGAATTTATCAGTTGCATTTGTTGCTACAAATGTGTCTTCTGGTTGTGGGTCTATTGAAAGTGAGCTTCCCTTTTCTGGATTGGATTCATCTAAAATTGAGAATTTCATAGTGTCCATGTCGTCATCGTCTAACGTTGTCAAGTCCACAATTGTGGGTTCAAAGATCCTTGTGACCGGAACCTCCTTCAATACCTTAGATGCTACTATTGTTTATGGTTGTCCTCCTTGCACTTACTCTGTGTCCAATTCCAGTTGTTCGTTGATTCCCCCCCGTGTTACTTCCCCTTGAGGGGTCTACTTAGTTTCTTTCTTCTTTAACTCTTCTTTTTCTTTCCTCTGCTGCCTTGTTTTGTTCAGACTCATGAGATTTTCTTTCATCTTATTCCTCAATTATTTCTTCTTCATCTCTCCTAGCTTCCTCAGTTTCCCTCTCAACTTTATGTTATTGTATGGTTGCCTTAGTAGTTTGGTTAATGAGTTCTACTTGTTCATCCATAGACAAAGATTTAAATGTAGTCAGATTAGGCTGGGATTTTCTTTGGAGGACCCCATCCCAACTTTGGGCATTTTATACAAATACCTCATATTCAAACTTGTCAGGAGCATAGGGCCAATACACTACTACTTTCTCAGCATGTTTTGTCACCAATTTATTTGGGTCGTTATTGTGGTATCTACCAGTTAAAATCATGTATTACAGGTGGCTCAATCCTTCTTATCTTGCTTGTGTAGTGTCCTTGAAAAAGTTGTATCCTAACTGAAATTTGTAAGGAATAAATTTTTTTTTTTTTTTAATCTTTGAAAAGAGATGCATTGAACCCTGGTAGGATGTTCTGGTAACAAATTCCCCCCAAGATCAGTTAGTCCGGTACATAAGATGGAAGTAGGTGTGGGGATCTTGTGGGTCCAAAAGTTCTGAAATGGGTGCACTTTTATTCTAAGTACCAATGACCAATCAAAGAGATGATATTTTTGGCTTTTTTTGAGATGCATCGACACTCTTGTCAAAATATAATGAAGTAAATATCGAGCAAGAATAAGTTCTGGATCATGGAATAATATTTTTTATACATGTTCTCCCACAAAATGTTGAAGTATACGTGCAAAGGGTGTTTGAATACATGCCAACTTAGACCCATTGATGAGAAAACATTACTTGCACAAACTACATCCAATAAATAGGAGGCCATGTATAAAGAAGGCACATCCCCTCGCTCAGAGTTCTGAGATTTTTCTATTCTAATGCTTGGTTGCTTATATATAATGGCTCCCCAATTAAAGATTACCCCTAACACTTCCATTATGCAATCTAAGGGCATACATGCTTCTAATAACCTGGAACAATATTTTTACCTATACAATCTACAAAGGCCGTTAAGTACATGTACATGTAGGGTTCCCTTAATTTTGTAGTCCCATACCACTCTAAAGTCCGATTAATGAATTTTATATCCTCTTTCCACTAAGATTCCATCGGTTTGCTAGTATCATGATCAACATAAAAGTTTACAACAAATTCAGTGTTTAATATGAATTATGTTTCTTGGAGTTTTTAATACTTATTCACCTCACTGGTAAGAAAAATCCCACACACTGTCCTTGTTCATCATTCATCAATCATTTGACAATGTATGTGTGGCTGATAATCCACTCTAAATCTTCTACACAAGGAAAAACAGGGGACCTAGTGGCCACCGTGTGCAACAAGAAGCAGTCTATTTTTAAGAAAACCTGGTCATCAACAGATCTAATTTTTGGATTGTTGTGGGGTGTAAAGTATGGTATGCATGGAAATTAGGGTTGTGAGGAAGGAAATTAGTACCATGTCTAAAAAACTATATGATTCACATATTAAGCTAGCAAATATGTTAAGATCATATATATGGACAAAAGTGGATTCAACCGCAGTAATACAAATGTAGAAAGAATTAGAAAAAATGATGGACAAACAAAATAAGAAGTTCGAAAATATCTTCTCATCCCAAAACGCATGCACAAAAATCCCGATGGTTAGGGAAAATAATTACGTAGTCAACCTCTCAAACACGGAGCTAAATGAAGCCATGCGACAACTTCTAGGTTATGGGTTAAATTATGTCGTCTCCCTAGAGACGTTATCAGTCAAAGAGTTAATACATGACATAAAAATGTTGTATATGGGTTCCCGGATGAAAAAGTTGAAGAATAAGAAAGGAGTGTGTGATGGCGATAAAAAGAGAAAAGCTACCACAATTTTTTTTATCGAAAGATGAAATTTGGGCATTAAGAAACCCGAGGAAAAAATACATCATTATTCTAAAGGTAGACAAAGGCAATGTGACAATGGTGATGAATACGATGAAATATGAAATAAAAATGTTGGAACACTTGTCCTCCAACAACTACAAAAAACTTGACTCACACCTAAGTAGTCTTATAGAAAAAGAGGTAACGACGACCATAAAAAGCTCAGCAATGGATGATGAAACTAAAAATAAATTACTACCAAAAATACCATTGCACCATGGATCTACAAAGCTCCTAATATACACAAAGAAAATGTACCATTGAGACCAATAATGAACATTATTGGTTACCCCATGTACAAGTTAGCAAAATTCCTGGAAAAAAAACTCAAAGACCTCATGAGACATGCACCGTCTTCCATAAAAGACTCCACTAATATGGTTGAGGAAATCAAGGACATGAAAATTGAGAAGGAGGACTCATTGGTGGGCTTCAACATAAGCTCATTGTTCACAAAAGTTCTAGTAGATGGTGCGATTAAAATCATTACAAAACTAATTGACGAAGACACAACAAAGTTAGTAAGAGCATGCTTAGAATCAACATATTTCAGCTTTTGTGGATTCTTCTGTGAACAAGTTGAGGGTGTGGTGATGGGATACCCGCTATCCCCTGTGGTGGCCAATTTATACATGGAAAATTTTGAAAAACAAGCTATTGATTCTTATCCCCAAAAACTTTCAAAATGTGGAAGAGATATATGGATGACACATGCATAGTATGGCCACATGGAAGAAATATCCTAAATGGACTTCTCAATATCCTAAATAGTCAAGCCGAAAGCATAAAATTCACCATGGAGTTGGAGGAAAATGAAAACATACCCTCTCTAGATATCCTCATAACCAAGAAAAACAATGGCACACTATCACATCATGTCTATCGAAAGAAAACCCATACATACCAATATCTGCATGAAAAATCACACCACCACCCTGTACAAAAAATTGGGGTTATCAACACATTAGTTACTCGAGAAATTAGAATATCTAATGAAGAGCACACTGAGAAAGAACTAAAATACCTAGAAGATATATTAAACAGAAATGGCTATCATGAAAAACAATTTAACATGGCAGTTTTAAAGGAAAGAACATGACCTCGAAGCAGGAGAAATGATGATGAAGAATGGGGATGAACTATAATACTTCCATACATTAAAGGAACCACATAAAAAATTGGGAAAATTCTAAGGAATGGTAACATCAAAGTCTCATTCTCTCCTCCCAACACACTAAGAAAGATGTTGGACCATGCAAAAAATGCCATAAAACCAAAACTACAAAGTGGAGTATATGCCATCCCTTGATCATGTGGAAAACAACATATTGGAGAGACATGGAGATCCTTTCCAAAAAGGCTTAAAGAACATTGCGTGGACATTAAACATAACCGAAGAAAAAATTCCACCCTAGCAAAACACTCCAAAGATTCAGGACATCACATATGCATCGAGAACAAAAAATTCATTACCAAAATGGAGCACTATGGAAAAATAAAAATAAGAGAAGCTTTAGAAATTGAACTAAATAGGAATAAACTAAATAAAGACGAGGGATTAAAAATTAGTGAAGCATGAAAACCTATTTTGCACAATCTTAAAAAACAATAATAATGACCCAAATGCATAGTTCAATTGCAAAATTCACACAAAACTGGAATAATTATTATTTATAGATAGAAAAGATAAAGTTTCCAATCGGTGAGATTAAGAACTCCTGAGGATGATCCCAACTGAGGGATATAAACGTCGAATAGTATCACACAAAAAATAACACAGTTTTCCTACATAACACTAATCCCTACTACATAAATTATGAACAAATTTATTGAATAAGTCTTACTAAGAAGGAAAAAATACCTTGGACCTGGTGCTTGGCTCTTTGTCCTTGTATAATGGCAGTTGGTTGAACATGTTCTTTCATGGAACTCAAATTACAGGCTTCGCTTTGGGCATTTTCTTTATTCCTTCAATAGGGGTTGGGTTCGATGCTTCACCTAACAAATCACCCTTCCCCTTAGGTGTTTTTGGATATTGTCATGTAACAGGTCTTTGCGGAGGCATTTTCTGCACAAAAGCAACAACAATCAATTCTCGATTCATTCATATTGTTAGGGAGTCATGAAAATTATTCTAATAAAATGCATACCTAGTTGTTGAGATCAATTTCCGCTTCCAAAATTTCCCTCCCCTTTTCTATTTTCCCAAATTATTTTGTCCATTTCTTTTCCCTCTTCTATACTTACCAAAATTCCCCTTTTCTTTTTTCCCTTCTATTCTCCCTTTTTAGTTACTATACTTAATCGTTTTTCCAAAACGGTGGGTTCACGGGTTCCTAGGTTTGCGGGTTTCAAGAATTCATATCCCATGTTTCGTGACATACATTTTGTACCTAGACGATCCACAATATACATTTTAACCGTTGGACTCCTCGAACTCCTAATTATCTCATCTCTCCTATATTGAGTCCGACCGACCACGTTACAACACTTATCCAATTTTCAACCTTCTGCAATGGCGGGTTCGCGGGATCGCGGGTTGGAGGGTTCACAAAAATCCCAAATCCTATTTTCTATCGTCCGTCCATGCCACCTTTGTTCTTTTCCCAAAACGCATTTAGTATGGTTTAATTCTAATAACTCATTATGCATGTCTCGTAAACATCGTCATTAATAAGTGAAGGGCTCATGGAGATTTCTTATTAATCTACATCAAAGCATGGTTTGCGGAAGATTATATTATATCTCTCAAGCACTCATTTCAAATATTATCTGGATTAAAAGAACACTCGTCAACTCATGGTAGCAACAGTTTGACAGTAGTTCTTCGGAGATACTTTGAACATTTTTGGACGAGAGGACCAAAACTTTCAGTGGTTTAGAGCATATTCTTACTATTCATCCCCTTCTGCTCAGAAGTAAGTAATTTGGACATATGTAATTTCTCGTGCAGGCTGTGTTCCTGAGGTTTTTCATTGCAAGGAACTGGATGCCCGGTGCACTGAGAAATATATACCAATTCAACGAATGATTCAACTCCAAGACCATTCTTCAGTCGCTCTTTCACCTCAAGTGTTTTGTAAAATGTTGAAACTCCCACATCCAACACTCACCTTCAAAGATGAATATTACAGGGACTTATTGAAAAAACATGACAACGTCCTGGATCTCTTACCTGAATTCTTAGATAATCTCATGGCCATCCCTGAAGATATTACCAGATTGCAAGTCAACTTGTTCAAAAACCCCTTTCGGGAAATTCCTCGGTTATTCACTAGAGTGACAGGACAAGAAAATATTGTTAGCATTTCCCATATGATTCTTTATATATTGTATTATACTGTCAAGGAGAAGGCCATTTTCGACCGGGGAAAGTTGATTTCCATTGAAATACCTTCCCAATTGTCTCAATATAAAAGGGATAAGAAATTATTTATGGCTTCTTACTTGGTTTTTGCGATAACACATTGCTGTCAATTTCCTAAATTGTCTATCTGCAAGAAGGTAAATTATGAATTTGACCCAGTGACCTTTTGGTACCAAACATTGTGGAGGCACAAATCTTCCCTGCATTTTTATGATTTTTTCAACGACTTTTTCTCGGTTTTTAAAGGAATGTTTTTTGGAAAAGATATCACAAGAATATCCTCCCAAGCAAATAAATTCTTGGATAAGAAGGGGACCTTGGAGAAAATGGAAAACTACAATGTTATCAATATTTTCGGTTCTAAGGAAAATCCCTCCTTTCTTCCATGCCATATATTTGACTAACTGTTTGTTGCAGAAGTTGCAAGAAAATATAATTTACAGCTGTACTTTTTTCATGAGAAACAAAAAAATAAATTCATGCCTTTTCCTTGGAAGATTGGGGACTTTGTTTTCAGAAATATGAACAAAATTGATGAATTTGCAAACCACTTCCACAACTTGAATCTAAAGTATGTTGAAAATATTAAAGGGTTCGACCCTAACAAAATATTTTTGGAACATATGTTAGCAGTGGGTTTTAACAATTCATGTGTCCACACTCTTCTAGGAGAAGAAGGAGATAATAACTTGGGTGATACTATTCACACTAATGGCGACTTAGAGATGGTACTCAGTACCAATGAATTTTACAAAAAGAAAGGAAAGGGTCCCAATGAGAAGAGTTCTCAGTCCCCAACTGTTACTCCTAAGACTATAACACCTCAGAGAAATGCTCCAGCGGCCCACCCATCTAAAAAAGTAATCAACAGTAGTTCAAGTGGAGACGGAGACAAGAGCCCCCTCCAAGAAAAAATGAAATCTCACATAAACTTCCTCTGAGGAAGAAGAGGAGGAATATTGTACAACAAGAAGAAGAGAATCACGTCAAAAGTGACATCACAAGCTTCTCCCTCAAAGATATGGATCTTGAGGCTAACATTGAGAAAAATTTTCCTAACATTGATCATCCAGGAGGCACGGCCCACCAGAATCAATCATTGGAAATTATTGAGAATGAGATCTTTGATGAAGAAGAATCATTTGTATTTTAGAGCACTATCTTTGACAATGAATATAATAAATTAATTATTGAGAAGAGTGATGTGAAGAATAAAAAGGGGAAATCTCATTCAGAGGTTAACCTAAGAAATATGTAGCCTTACCATATTTCTAGAATTCATAAAGCAATTGGGGATGAATTGGATGATACATTGGTGATCTCGAAGCGCAAAATATAAAGTTAAAGGAAAGGATTAAGGAACTGGAAGAGACCTTGATGCATCTTCCACTTCTTGCTATCCCTTTGGAAATTGTCAAACCCACCATGCCTAAAGCCAAATTAAAAGGATCCTCAAGCTTACTTACATCAACTAGGAGCTATGTGCAGAATAATATCAAGAAAATAATGACACTAATTACAGAATCTTGGGAAATTTCAAAGATCATGATTTATTTTGGCTCGAGGGTACATGCCTTCCATGAGTATTTGCAGGCTGACTTAAAAAATGAAGAAGGTCTTTACCTTGATGTTGTGGTACTCTTTCGTGTTAAAGTTTACAAAATGTCATAACTAAGGAGAAGAGAGGAGGACATTCCCTCTCCAATTCAGATCAAGCAGTTGAATGCATGTTGGAAAGAGAAGATAAAGAACTTGAATAACATTGTTCAAGCATGCAGCCAAGCCATATCAAGGAGGGAAGAACTAGTCAAGAAGCTCACAAAGGTGGACCTAGCCGGAAGCACCAACGAAGTCCAATATCCCAAGTTGATCCTCAACTTGTTGTTCCTAACAAAAAACAGTTCGATGAGAAAGTTGAGATTTTTAAAGGATTGTCAATTGAAAAATTCTATGGCATAATTTAATATGATGAGGACACTATAGAAAATTGGCTAGTGGATTACTCAATAAAAAATCAGGATATTGAAGAATCGTTACAAGGAATTTCCCTTGATCTAAGAGACTTGGAGGGCGAGCTATTCAACATCAAAATCCGGCATGAAATCAATGTGGAACCAATGAAAAGTTACATCAAAGAATAGTTCAAGAAAGCTATCAATAAACTGACCAATGAAGGGAAAGAAGTAGTTGAGACGATTCCTGTAACCATTGATGAAAACTATAAAAGGACATCAGTAGGAAAATGAAAAGGAACGAGAGACCACAATAGTAAGTTTATGATGATCACATCCTTATTTTTCTTTATCAAGTCCTTCATCCAATTATTCCACCTATTTCACTAGAAAGGTTTAATCGAAGACTGATAACTCCTTTTTTCTTCTTACAAGGTCTTGTTGATCCTTCTACCATCCACTATCTTCCTTATAAAAGATTATTTCTTGTATTTATTTTCTTTATGGTCTGCGACAGCCCCAATCCTATTCTTCAAGACAAACACATTTACAATTTCAAAGAATATGTAATAGACTATATATTTTTTAGAAATTTCAAGATAACTACTTTGGGAACAATCTCAACTGTGCTTTGTAACTCTGTTTTCAGAATATAAAGTATTTGAGGTTGATTTATCATTATCTCCATTTGAGTTGTCTGTTGAAATTACTAAGACAACTGAGAGGGGGGGTGAATCAATTGTTACTATGCTTAAACAATTTTAAGTCTATTGAACCATTTTTAATCTTTCTCCAAGTGACCATCAATGTTATACAACATATGGAAAACATAAATAATGAGCATCAGTCACACATAAGATATATACAGAGACAAATTTTCATGAAGAAACCCATAAAGGGAGAAAATCTCTTCTTCTTTGAAATGATAGACAATCTTTTAAGTTCTATTCATCATCTATGTTTGAGCACCAACTCAAAGTGAGGCTACTACCTCTGTTTCACAAGCTCCAACTTATTGAGAGCACCAACTCTTTGTTTTCTCTAGCACCCACTAGAAGGAAGCACCAACTCCCTGAGTGTTCCAGCACTGACTGGATGGAAGCACCTACTTCTACTTATACAAGCACCAACTTGCATACAAAAAACTCTGTGTTTTCCCAAGCACCACCCTGCCACCCTGTTTTCTAGCCACAACTAGATGGAAGCTACAAAACCCAATATTCAAGCATCAACTTGAATATCAGAGGACCACGGTCCTCCCTAGCACCACCCTACCTCCCTATTTATAAGTAAAATGATTGAATGACCAACAACGCAGGTGTTTCAATTCTTACCACTTCTCTTTTGTCCTACAATTCTTCTATGCTTCTATCTATTCTGCAATTCTGCTCTGCTTCAAGCTGTTATGAAATTCTTCTCTTGCTTCTGTCTATTTAGCATCTGTTACTCATCTCTGATTTTTATCTCACACTGCGCATACTGTAATTTTCTCTTTCTTACAGTTCAAATCATTTTTCATTCAAAACAACCAACCATACAAAGTCACTGCATCTTTCTTTTATTCACTTCTCATGACTTCAGTTACACCTCAAATTCCTAGGACAACAACGCTTTAACCCCTGAATAGCCAACCGTCCAAGAACCATGATTCGGTTTTGCTATCTTAATTGTAACTGAATAGTTAATCGTAAAGATCAAAAGTATCCCTTCGATCAAATTTACATTTAATAAGCATTGTTGGATTATATCCACAAGGTCTTGTGTTTATCCCATATGCCCACTGGCTATAACCATGGGCCTAATCAAAATGCATTTCGCATTTCGCATTTCAGAAATCCTATGTCGAAGGGTCTCGACACTCCAAGTTGCGATCCCCGAAATGGAGCTTAGCTTCATGCTATCTCTTCCCTCTCATATGACCATTGGCGGTGACCACAACCTACACCAAAAGGTGTTTCACATTTCGTGAACTTATGAACTTCATCAAGCCTAATCAACGGTCAAGATCTCCAATGATCTGATGGTCCAGATCTCATCGCAATCTTGTGTTTCAGGATTCCTGTGATGAAGGGTCTCGACACTCCAAGTTGCGATCCATGAAATGAAGCTTAGAAATTAGCTCCTTCCCTTAAGCCTTCGACGATGTGACCTTGTCTATGACCATGGGCCAAACCTTATTGCAATTTCAAATATCACGAGTTTCAAGGTTAGAGCATTTCCTTCCTTTGACTTTCCAGTCAGCGAAATGTTAATCCCTCGCCACATGTCCCTGTTGGATCAACGGTCAAGATCTTATCGCGATTTCGCAACTTCACGGGCCTTCATCATGCTTGATCAACGGTCCACGATCAACCTTTGATCAACGACTCAGATTAAGTTGTGGTTTCACATATGGCGATTTCATAGGATAGAGCACCTCCTTTCTTTGACTTTCCAGTGAGCGAAATGCTAATCGCTCGCCATGTGTCCTCTGCATCCAACGTTCCACAACATACCTTGATCCAAATGTCCAGATCAATTCTTGGGATTTCGCATATCGCAAGTTCCCATACAATGTTCCGTTGACTCCTCCAATGTCCAGGCAGCGAAATTCTAGTCGCTTTCCATGTGTCCTTCTTGAAGATGGATGATCCTCCTTCTTTCGGGATTTTGTAGGCCCGCTTCATCTTGCACGTAAAAACCATACTCCTTCTTATGGATCCAACGACGGTCAGTCTTCGGGCTCAGATCTGATGCCTGAGATCTATTCTCTTCTATTGCACACTCTTCCTATCTGAATTCAGATTTGACGGTCATTGGGAATTTTGAATGGGATTTGTTGGAGCCACCCTTCTCTAAATAGGTGAAATGTTATACTTAGGCCCAAAAAGATGGATTTCGGGACTTCGTTTATTTCATGATTCTATCCACTAAAGCCGTAGTATCCCGACACGCGAAATGGAGAAAACTATTTAGTTCTAACCACCATTACCGAATGACTAAGCGGGGGTTATCACCTTTTATTACCTCGTACTCTCACTCTTGAGAGTTACACGTTGAACGTTTTTTCAAACCTCCGACATGCGAAGTCGCGAAGTTGTTTTAAATTTACCCAGGTTAATATCAAGAGTAAATCACTTTAAACCTTAGTTAATCATTATCGTGATTTCGCGAATCGACGATTGCTTCCCCAAAAAGCTACACCTTTCTGAATCTGATTCACGAAGTCACGATATTCATTAATTAAGCATGGATTAATTAAAGGGTTAAATCAAATCACAGACAATCAACTAAATCACACCATCACGATTTCGGGTTTTTAGGGTTCAAAGGCTAGGAGAGAAATCATACGATACAACGAACGTCGAAAAAGGGATTAGCGACTAAATCATACTTAATTAAAAGAACTAAACTAGATTAATTAACACCTTAAAAAACCTTTAACACACATAGTTTATGGATGAAGTTTTGAATGTTTCTGCATTTTTCCATGTCACGAATCATCAACCATTTATGACATTTATTTGGATTTCAATGAGGTTATGGATAGTAAGATCTCATTTTACTTCTAAATCTTTCTATTAAATGATTTGACCGTTCTGTCAGCAAGGACTCGCATGAGCTTAAATGATCAAGACAAAGGGGTTTCTTTCATTATTTCAGTTTTCATTTCTATTGTGCGCAGAGCCATTTCACCAGGATAACTTATGTATGTTTTTTCAATCTTTCCGACAAGGATCTAGTTGCAAGGTTCTCTATCATGGCTCCAAGAAAAGTGCCCAAGGAAGTTGCCGAGATTTCAAGTCAAGGTTCAGATGTTGTTTCTGATACCTCGCCCCGAAGTATTAATTCTGTCAAAACATGGACGTACGTTTCCAACGTTCTGCAATCCAAGTCGATAAACTATTCAGATGATTCCAGTGGTAATGAGAAGAATGACTTGTCCACCAAATACAAAAATGTCACTCAAGCAGAGATGCACAAAATAGCGGCAAGGCCACGATTTCTTCCATATTATGATATGATCAGATGGGCACTGGACCATGTGGACATCCTGACTAGGACGATTATCAGTGAACAAAGGGTGACAATTGGAACTTTTAGATCGAAGCATTTACAGACAATGTATAAATTGTCACCCACACTGAACCTTACTCACAATACCGAATTCCTAGAGGGTTTCAAGAAGAAGGAATGCGAGCAGTATGGAAAAAAATTATCCGATCTGATCAAAGATTGGGTTGCGTACCCCGCGAAATTCAAGGCTGATACTAATGGGATTTATTCAATCTCCTCCTTAGAGCTGCAATTCAATTATATAGCGATGATGACTTGTAGGCTGTATGGGAAGGAGGACACTACTCACTTTTTCCTCCCATGGGTACTTCTTATTCATACAGTTGCTGAGGGTTTCTCTTTCGACTGGGCCTAATTGTTGTTTGGCAGTCTGACCAGTCGAATTACCAAATACCAAGCGCAGAAGGCGAGTAGAAAAGCAGATTCGTTCTTTATGTTTTCTTACATCATGGACGCTATTTGCTTCATGACACCTTTCCCACTAATGAGTTGGAGCTGGGCTCCATCTAATACAGAGCCTATTCATGTCTACCACTTGAAACTTTGGGAGGATAAAGCCAAACAATTCGTCTATGAGATCTTCAACTGGGTGATGGTACCAGTGCATGTCTCCATCTTCGACCATCCACCTCCCAGGATTTCGAATAACATCACAGCCAACCTGAGTAGCGTGGTAGATTGGCATATAGAAGCGGAATTTTCATACATCAGGGTCTTTGGCACCTCTGTTACCCCATACACTCTGCCTCTATTCTTGCCAGATAAGCTAGTTTGTTGCGATATTGCCAGACAAACTGTGCTCGATGGGATAAGCAAAGAGCTCAAAGGAGTATCGAAAAAGGTATGGCCGCCCTTTCCCATTCACATTGGCACATATTCTTTATTAGATTTTGGCCATGCCAGAGCCAAGGCTATGACCTTAGAGGAAATGAAATTGGTGGACATTGAGTTTAAGAAGCATGACCCTAATAAGGTTGTGAGTAATCACCTGGTGAGTTGTGGCCTGAAGAAATATGAACACGAGGATTCGCCTCATGATGAAATATTCCGAGGTGCGAGGTCCTACTCTGAAGTCCTACGTCGGATTCAAGCCCTGCCACCCGGAGATATGGTCAATTACTTTAAATTCTAGGAGCATCGACTGTTGGAAGATTGGTTGTTGTCATTGATGTCAAACCTAGTCATGGGTTTTGGACCACAAGATTGATGAAGGTATTTGGAGATGAAGGAAAATGCACATGTAGATACAACACCCATGGATGGATAGTATACATCATGTTGTTTCCGATGGTATGTGGCACTTCATGTGGATCCTCATGGTTGAGGAGAAATGAATTTTTGAAGATGACAAAGTGAATTGAAGAAGGAAGTACATGTAGGCCCTGAAGATAATTAAAGAAAAGAATTACAAAATAAGAAAGTGGCAGGTCGGCCCTAATGTTAAAAGGAAGTGACATAAATGGTATAAATAAACATCATTATACATTCATTTGATACAAGTTTAATTTTATAGGAAATCAGAAGTAAAGAAGGCCGGATTTCAAGGGAGGATGAAGTCTTTTGGTGATGTGTTCTAAGGTATGTTATTTTCAGGTCATCTTAACATTTTTTCTATAAATTTTTTTCTAGAACGATTTAGATGGTGAAATCGCTATTGTATTGAGAATACGTATCAAGGTACCTCTGGTAAAAATTTCATCTCTTGATTCGCTATAATTATGGAGATACACTCTGTGGAAGATGGGGTATGTGACCAGTCCTAAAGCTAGTCAATAAACAGGTGTTCCGGGTAAAATAGTCATAACTTCTTCATACAGAATCCAAATGAAGTGGGACCACTTCCATTGGAAATATTACAGACTTTAGATTCTTGTGTGCAGGTTTCAGAATTGGATGTTAAATATTGAGCGCGGGGTATGCTGTACAAGTTGGGTCTTTTGAATAGACCATAATTGAATAAAGTCTACCATTCTTTCTATAACCTCCTTTTGGGAGGATTCAAGGAGTGAAAATTGGAGGAGTTTCAGATAATATATTGAGTAATATTATCTACAGGATTAGAGTACTCCAAGAATTGAAGAATTACAGAAATTCAAGAAGTCTCAGGAAGCATTATCAGGTTTTATGTAATGATTGGTTGATGGTGATGATTTAATGTAATGTTTTATTATCTCTCATATATTATTGGGTGGAAGGAAGGGGCAAGGATGGAGAGTTAAACTCTCTCTTGATATTGGAGGATTGTATCTTCCTCTTGGAGGTTTATCCCTCCCTTTACATTTGGAAGCTATAGCTACCTTTGGAAGTCATTACTTCCCTTGAACAATAAACTATTGATTATTTCTC
>ML788412.1:199518-211417 GCA_009831015.1 Picea engelmannii
CTTGGAGGTTTATCCCTCCCTTTACATTTGGAAGTTGTAGCTACCTTTGGAAGTCATTACTTCCCTTGAACAATAAACTATTGATTATTTCTCATATATTGTGCATGGTGTATTATGGTGTATTGGTGTAACTCTTATACTACATTGCTCATTGGATATATTTGAATGGTTTAAGTATAAGTTGAAAAAGTTTTTAAATTTCACTTGATATTGATTCACCCCCCTCTCAGTATCAACACCAGCGGAGTTGCCTCCCCTAGGTTTTACAGGGAGAAACCCCAAAGCTTCCGGTTACACAACAAATGGAAGCCAAAGACTCAAAGGACTCGAGTCCTAACAAGGAGGAGAACCAAGAGAAAACAGGGGAAGTTGGGACCTCAGAACGAGGAGCCGAAATCCCTGATCAACAGGAAGGAAACTCAGGAAAGGGTACACCAAGCAAGCAGGTCCAAAGTCAAGCAGAGATACCCTCGCAAGGGGTGGGTGACTCACTATCGCTCATATCAAGCAAGCCATCCATGGATGCTATCCCGAAACAATCATCCAAGGAAATCGACAGTCCCATTACTTCTATCACACCCTTATAGTTCACAAAGGGGAACCTTGATGCATGATGGATTTTTAATGAAGAACTAACACCCATTTCTGTAGAAGAGTTACTTCCTAATGAATTTTTCTTCGATAAGAAAAGGAAGGTCATGGTGAACCAAGAATTGTATCGAAAAGCGGGTGCAACGGCTAAAAAATTTAAATTCCTGACAGAAGGAAAGGTTGTAGAAGAGGAAGAATTTGTCGACGAGATAGTAGGTTCACTGGGGGCTTATGCTACGACCAACCAGTATTCAATTGGAACTTTGAAGGCACAGTTGAAACGAAAGAACCTCTTGATCGGTAAGTTGGAAGTTAAGGTGGCTACAGTGGAAGCAAATGCCAAGGATGAGGTGACCAAAAGCCTTGAGAAAGCCAGAATAGTTGATCTGCAGAAGATGGAGAAACTTAGATCCGACCTTGAGCAGATGCGCCAGTCGACGCAAATAAGCCAAACGCAGGTAAGCCAACAGGAGCAACAAATAATACAGTTACAATCGAAATTGGACGTTGCCGAAAACCAGGTCTTAGAAATAAAGATATTCCAATCCCAAGCCACTGAAATCCGATAGAAGGTATTAGCAGCTCAACAGGACTTGCTTGCTAAAGTGGAATCCATTCAGAATCACTTTTAGACGATAGATCAAGTGCTAAAAGATATTTCTTTGAGATAAAGAGAAGCTGGGGCGGCTCGGGTTGCTTTCTAGGAGGCTGTTATAGCCACAACGAAAGTAGAGATGGTCAGTAGCTCCAAATTATCCATCCGAGAACAAACCAGAGGGAATATCTTACTGAAGGTGTGGGAGTAGAATATATCAGAGAGCAGGGAAAGATCTAAAGAGGTGAGGAATTCTTGTGAAGAAACATTCGCCTTGATAAATAAAAGTTTGTTAGACCTTGTTAAGGAAGGCAGTGTTGGGATGCTGGGAAAAATCAACATTGCTAAACACTTGCTAGATATCAAGGAAAATGTGGAAAAGGAGCAAGATGAACTATCTTAGATAAGTCAGGTTGATATGGTCCAAGTGGACTAATGGCTAGTAAAGCCAAGTTTACAATTATGGTCTATCATCATAGAAGACCAACAAGTGGGGAAAAGATTGCCACAATTGGCAAAGAATTGTTACACCTTTGAGGCAAACAACCAAGCAGAGCCTTCCAAGTTGATAGCCCAGTTGATTGAAAGGTGTGTCAATTGCATTGAGCAGGTGAAAGGGCATCCTTCTGGTGTTAAATGATGACAGATGTCACTCCGTTCTATTTTTGGAGCCAAAGGAGAAAAGAAAGGAAGGCGCTCTACCCTTATGAAGGAAGACAAAACACGAGGAAATGAAACGCTTCAATTTTTCATTTGTAACTGACAAGTTTCTAGAATGATTGGAATTTGAAATGTTTAGAAGTTTGTTTAAATATACATTTTGAAAAGCGCATAGGGGGATTTTTCTTTGGGAGGGCCAACTGTAATAGATGTATTTCCTGGGCCAGAATTAATGAAAAAACAATCTAAAGACTCTAAATTCCGTGAAGACTGAGTTATGTGTTATTCTCTGTTATCCCATGTTCATTTTCATTTCTCATATATATCTTTGATGAATGCTTAGCTGCAATTTAGTACAACTTTCTACTGTGGTGATCAACTATCTAGTCTTCTAATCATTTGTAGTTTTTCCTCTGTATCGGTTATCAGTAGGTACAAGACCTATGAATTACTTAGATCTCTATATTTTATGCTTTGTCAAAGTGTTTTCTTGTCTATTTTCTTCTTCTGTTAAAGGGTGAGATTCTCCCTCAATTGGAGCCTTGCATTGTTGGCAGCTTAATGTTTTCTTACATTTCATGCATGATTTTTCAAAGTTAATTTAGTTACGGGAAAAGGACTTTGGCTTTGTTATACTATTAATTCGGATCTGAGAAATCTTTCTTATATAATCTAAAATTGAAATAGCATTTTAAAACATCAACCCCCTTTAAAGCTTTGTTTTTCCATGACTGTACCCATTGTAAGACAACCCAACATTGAACCCGACCTATCGGATCAAACCAACATCGCTTTGAATCTCTTCGATACTACACTTAAGACCGCCATCACCCGGGCAGAGCTCAAACGTTCATGGGAAGCCATTGAACGGGATATCAACATCCAAGAACATTTGGAAGCTAGACAAAGACAACTCAGAAATCAGCCATAGCTTCCTTCCCTAAAGTTTGTTATTTCCCTTTTTATCACTCACTCACTTTGGGATGCCTAGACTCTATACCGTATAGCCTTAAGTACAGACTTTGGGACAACAGGATCCAACGATCATTGTTTCTCTTCACTGTTGATCTTTCCATTTCCATGCCATTATCACTGCGCTACTGATCGTGTTGATCTTCACCATCAATGACATCGCCATCAATGACAAACACACATACTCTACGTCTATCTTAAAACATGCCAACAATATCCCCCTTTGGCATTGATGGAAACCCCTTGAAAAACATGCAACTATACCACTGTAGCATCCTTGAAATTACCACACTTTCTCCCCCTTTGACATCAATTTCAAAGAAGAAACACGCTCCCCCTAAGCTGTTGCGGTACATACTCCCCCTGTCAACTATGAGCATCTTAGAAATACAACATATATTGAATAAGTACTCCCCTTGACTAGGTGAATAGATTAGACGAAGGAAGTTATAACCCCCAACTTTTGACGAAGATATCCAAAAGGGGTCGTTGCTAATGGTTTAGTAAATACATCAGCTATATGTTCTGTGGAAGGAATATAATTCAGCTGAACCACTCTGTTTGTAACTTTTTCTCTAAGAAAATGGTATTTTATTGGGATATGCTTAGTCTTGGAGTGAAGAACAGGGTTCTTGGAGACACTAATGGCACTGGTGTTATCACAGTAAATTGTAATCGGAATAGTATAGTTTACCTTCAAATCTGCAAAAGTTTGAATCATCCACAAAATCTGAGTGCAACAAGTAGCAACAACAATGTACTCTTCTTTTGTAGTTGATAAGGAAATAGATCCATGCTTCTTACTAATCCATGTTACCAATGAGTCACCCAGGAAGAAGGCACCTCCACTGGTGCTCTTTCTCTCATCCACACAATTTGCCTAATCTGCATCTGAATAAGAAGTTAACTGAAAATTCTAATTTCTGGGATACCACGACCATAAGTCATGTTTCCCTTCAATTATTTGAATATCCTTGTGATAGCTACCAAGTGACTTTGTTTAGGAGCAGATTGATAACGACCTACCATTCCAACAACTTGCATTATATCAAGACGAGATGATTTGATGTACAAAAGACTGCCTATCATAAAGAGACATTTCCTTTGATCAACATCAGGTGAAATATCATCTTTACTGAGCTTGCAACCAACCACCATAGGTGTACTTACAGGAGAGGAATGCTCCATCTGAAATTTCTTCAACATCTCTTTCAAATATTTTTCTTGAGAGATAAATATTCCTGCAGAAAGCCGATTTACTTGTAAACCCATAAAGTATGACAATTATCTTATCATGGACATCTCAAACTCTGTTTGCGTAGATTTAGCAAACCACTGGACAAAGGATTCATTAGTACAGCCAAAAATAATATCATCTACATAAACCAAAACAACTAGTAAATTATCACCTTTAGACTTAATGTAGAGATTTTTGTCAACAGTACCTTTCTTGAACCCTTTGTCTTGTAAAAATTTGTCCAATCTATCTCGTGGTGCTTGTTTCAGTCCATATAAGGCCTTCTTTAACTTGCAAACATAATTAGGATTATCTGTCAATGAGAATCCTTCAGGTTGCTCCATATATACTTCTTCCTTTAGTTCTCCATTAAGGAATGTTGACTTAACATCCATCTGATACACTTTAAAGTTCTTATAGCATGAATATGCAAGGAACATTATGATGGCTTCCAATCTTACCACTGGTGCAAAGGTTTAATCAAAATTCTGACCTTCAACTTGTGCATATCCTTTACAGACCAATCTAGCTTTATTTCTAGCAACTTGTCCTTTTTCATTCATTTTATTCTTGAACACCCATTTGAAACCTATTATGTTCTTATCTTCAGGTCTAGGAACAAGCTCCCAAGTATTGTTCTTCTCAATCTTATCAAGATCTTCATTCATAGCTCTAATCCAATCATCATGCTTGCTGGCTTCATCAAAATTTTTAGGTTCAATCATAGATAGAAAAACAACATGAGATTGTTCTGAGTCCTTAATCATTTTCCTTCTTGTCTGAACTCCTTTATTTATATCTCCAATTATTTTATTTTCAGGATGATTCTTTCTAACAGTTTTGAGAGGTGAGTTTGTTTCTTTCTACTGATTTGTGTCAGCCTGAGTATTTGTATCCTCATTGGATTTAGATTCTTCTCTTTTTTATCCTTGGACCTATTCATCTTCATCTTCAACTATATCTTCTGTGCTTGGTTCAGCACTGCTTACACATCTGACCGGGATTTCTTCGTCAACTTTTATGTCTATACAATCAACCAATTTATGCAACCTTTTATTGTAACATCTGTACCCTTTACTGTTTGTAGCATAACCCAAAAATATACCTTCATCAGCCCTGTTATCATATTTGCCAATATTTTCATCATTATTCTTAATATAACATTTACTCCCAAAGACTTTAAAATGCTTGATTGAAGCAGGTCTTCCAAACCATAGTTCATAAAGAGTCTTGTCAGTGTGTGGTCTGAGATGTGATTTGTTAAGGATATGAACAGTTGTATGAATTGCTTCCACCCAATATGTCTAAGGTATGTTCCTTTCATTCATCATTGACATTACCATTTGTTGTATTGATCTATTCTGCCTCTCAACAACTCCATTTTGCTATGGAGTCCTTGGAATTGTGTACTCTCTTTTGATTCCATGTTTATCACAGATCTCTTTGAAGTTCCATGAGCTAAACTCTCCTCCTCTATCAGACCTTACTGCCTTCAATCTTTTTCCCGTTTGATTCTTAGTTAGAGCCTTAAACACTTTGAATTTTTCAAATGCTTAAGATTTTTCCTTCAAAAAGGCAACCCATGTTAGTCTAGAATAATCATCAATAATCAACATAAAATAATTTTCTTTTCTTGTACCTTCTTTCCTTGATGGTCCACATAAATCCATATGTACTAACTGGAGAGGTTTTTCTGTTGAAGGAAAGTTTTTAGATTTGAACTGAGTGCGAGTAAGCTTTCCTATCTTGCAAGGTTTACAAACAGAGTCGTATGGATTTGATATCTTCGAAAGATCTTTTACTTACCCATTGTTTCTGAGCTTGATTATATGATCAAAATTTAGGTGTCCAAATCTCCTATTCCACAACCAACTTTCATCATATTTTCTTAAGTGCCATTCTTCTTTTTCTACTTTTAACACATAAACATTGTTTTATGTTCTTATCCCTTTTACAACCAGTTGTCCTGAATTCAAAGACTTTATTTTACAATCTTTAGAAGTAAAAACAACTTCACATACTTTTTCACAAACTTGACTGACACTTAGTAGATTATGTTTCAGACCATCTACAAACAACACATCTTGAGCTTTTCCTTTGCCATTACTCAAGCTTACCATTCCTTTACCTTTTATTTTTCCTAGTGCATCGTTTCCAAAATTACATTCCCTGATTTGTTTTCACTTAAAGTTAGAAACTTACTTTTGTCTCCAACCATATGTTTGGACATCCACTGTCAATATACCATGGATTATTTTTTTTTTGGGCTGGTAACACTAGTCCACACTCGTCATCTACTTTCTCCTTCAAAACCTTGACATTTTCAACAGTGGGGATCAAATCTGGCTTGTAATTCCTTAAGCAACAATCTGCATCTTTATGTCCATAATTATGGCAAAGGTAACATTCTGGTTCACTAAATATCATATCATAGCGATTGTTATGCTCATAACTATTGTTATGCTTAACCTGCGTCCTTTTCCTAGCCATTGCATGATTTATAGTCTGAGGTTGTTTGTTTCTTGGTTGTATCGATCTTTGTTGTGGAAGATAGCTATTCGTTGGGTATCTTGATTGTTCATATCTAAATATTAATGAACAGTTTATAGCTTTGTGACCAAAATTAGAGCAGAAAAAACAATAACCATAGAAAAAACCTTTGTACCTTGAAAAAGTTTGTCTTCTTTGAGAAGGTCGATTTCTTTCATGCCGATAATCTCTCTGATCTACAGATTCAGTTCTGGTACTTTTTCTTTCATTCCTTCTTGGTGGTTGATTCTCTTTCTTTGTTTCTGCAGAGTGACTGTTGTCAAAGTTTGAGGATTTGACAAACTTGATAGGTTCTGTATTACTTGGATGATCACTACTTGATCCTTCTTCATACCCCAAGCCATCTTTCAACTTTGGGTTTCTTTGCTGATTTAGAATGGAGGTTAATCCTTCTGAAGCTTTAATACTTGATAGATTTTGGTGATACAATGCCTTAAACTTATCCATCTCTTTTTTGGTTTTTAACGTCTCTTCTTCTAAGGCTTCACACCTTGCTTTCTTCTCTGATAATTGTTGTTTCAGTATGTCCTCTATTTTCTTTGCCTCTTCTAACTCTACTTTTAATAGGGAAAAGTCTTCATCAGGTTTTTTACCATTCATTTTAAAATGTATCAACAACTGTTTTTGTTTTCTCTTCTTACATCTGATTTTGTCAATTTCTTCCAAAGCATTGATTAATTCACCTTCCATATCCACCACTACTTCTTCATCATACATGTCACCTTCTGTGAGTTTATCATCAATATTTCCCATAGCCATAAGCATAAAGTCATTCACTTTGTCTTCACAAGATGAATCACTATCTAAGTCTTCTAAGGAGTCATTATCGTTTGCACACAAACTTTTCTTTTTACTATATTTCTTAAATTTGTATTTCTTTTCATCATTAGAGTTCTGGTCTTTTTGGTCCTTTTTCTTGTGGGGACACTTAGATGCAAAATGACCTATTTTACCACAGTTAAAGCATTTGAAGGGCAACTTGCCTTGATATTTTCCTAATCCTCTCTTTAACCTTCTCGCAAATTTTTCTTCAATATCATCTAGCTCTGAATCAGTATTCTTGTCTGCTTTAAAAGAAGCCTCTCTAGTAATGGATTTATCTTTGCTAATTCTCATTTCATATGCAATTAAGGTTCCTAGGAGTTGATCAATGGACAAAGTTTTAAGATCATTTAGTTATTCAATTGCATAAACTTTTGGATTAAATTTATCAAGTAGAGATCTTAAAATCTTTTGAACTAAGAATGATTCTTCAAACTTCTCACCAAGACCCTTCATGGCATTCACAAGTTCTTCAACTCTTAAAAAATACTTGCTAACTTTTTCATCTTCATTCATCTTTAGCTGTTCAAATTTCAATCTATATGTTTTAAGTTTGGCATCTTTTACTTTCTCATTTCCTTCATAACTGCTAATAATTTTATCCCACATTTCCTTGGCAGTTTGAAGATGCATCACCTTTACCAACTTAGCTTCTGCAAGTCCATTCAAGATAGCATTCATTCCCTTAGCATTAACAATAAATTCTAACTTATCATCCTTGGAAGCTAGCACAACAGGCTTTATGTATCCAGTCTCTACTACATCCCAAACATCAACACCTAAGGCCATTAGGTATGTTCTCATTCTAACCTTCCAGAAGGAATTTTTTTTTCCATCAAACAGAGGAGGCTTAGTGGCTGAAGTCCCTTCATGACTTGTCATGTTTAATCTTACAGATCTACCTTTAGATAAAAGGAAACCACTCTGATACCAATTGTTGAAATTACTAAGACAACTGAGAGGGGGGTGAATCAATTGTTACTATGCTTAAACAATTTTAAGTCTATTGAACCATTTTTAATCTTTCTCCAAGTGACCATCAATATTATACAACATATGGGCAACATAAATAATGAGCATCAGTCACACATAATATATATAGAGAGACAAATTTTCACGAGGAAACCCATAAAGGGAGAAAACCTCTTCTTCTTCGAAATGATAGGCAGTCTTTTAAGTTCTGTACATCATCTATGTTTGAGCACCAACTCAAAGTGAGGCTACTACCTCTATTTCACAAGCTCCAACTTATTGAGAGAACCAAATCTCTGGTTTCTCTAGCACCCACTAGAAGGAAGCACCAACTCCCTGAGTGTTCCAGCAACGACTGGATGTAAGCACCTACTTCCACTTATACAAGAAACAACTTGCATACAGAAAACTCTGTGTTTTCCCAAGCACCACCCTGCCACCCTGTTTTCTAGCCACAACTAGATGGAAACTACAACTCCCAATATTCAAGCATCAACTTGAATATCAAAGGACCACAATCCTCCCTAGCACCACCCTACCTCCCTTTTTGTAAGTAAAATGATTGAATGACCAACAACGCAGGTGTTTCAATTCTTACCACTTCTCTTTTGTCCTGCAATTCTTCTATGCTTCTATCTATTCTACGATTCTTCTCTTCTTCAAGTTGTTCTACAATTATGCTCTTGCTTCTGTCTATTCAACATCTGTTACTCATCTCTGAGTTTTATCTCACACTGCACATACTGTCGGTCTCACACTACACATACTGTAATTTTCCCTTTCTTACAGTTCAACTCATTTTTTATTCAAAACAACCAACCATACATAGTCACTGCATCTTTATTTTATGCACTTCTCACGACTTCATTTACACCTCAAATTCCTAGGACAACAACGCTTTATCCCCTGAATCGCCAACCAACCAAGAACCATGATTCGGTTCTACTAACTGAATCATAACTGAACAATTAATCATAAAGATCAACAGTATCCCTTCGATCAAATTTTCATTTAACAAGCATTGTTGGATTAAATCCGCAAGGTCTTGCATTTATCCCATATGCCCACTGGCTGTGACCATGGGCCTAATCAAAATGTGTTTCGCATTTCGCATTTCAACAATCCTGTGTCAAAGGGTCTCGACACTCCAAGTTGCGATCCCCGAAATGGAGCTTAGCTTCATGCTAGCTCTTCCCTCTCATATGACCATCGATGGTGACCACAGCTTACACCAAAAGGTGTTTCGTATTTCATGAACTTATGAACTTCATCGAGCCTGATCAATGGTTGAGATCTCCAATGATCCGATGGTCCAGATCTCATCACAAACTCGCGTTTCGGGATTCCTGTGATGAAGGGTCTCGACCTCCAAGTTGCAATCCCCGAAATGGAGATTAGCAATTAGCTCCTTCCCTTAATCCTTTGATGATGTGACCTTGTCTATGACCACGGGCCAGACCTTATCGCGATTTTGCATATCGCGAGTTGCAAGGTTAGAGCATTTCCTTCCTTTGACTTTCCAGTCAGAAAAATGTTAATCCCTCGCCACATGTCCCTCTTGGATCAACAATCAAGATCTTATCGCATTTTCACAACTTCACGGGCCTTCGTCATGCCTGATCAACAGTCCACGATCTCCCTTTGATCAACAACTCAGATTAAGTCGTGGTTTTTCATTTCATGATTTCATAGGATAGAGCACCTCCTTTCTTTGAATTTCCAGTCAACGAAATGCCAATTACTCTCCATGTGTCCTCTGCATCCAATGTTCCAAAACATACCTCGATTCAAAGGTCCAGATCAATTCTCGGGATTTCTCATATCGCAAGTTCCCACACCATGTTCCGTTGACTCCTCCAATGTGCAGGTCAGCGAAATTCTAGTCGCTTGCCACGTGTCCTTCTTGAATATGGACGGTCCTCCTTCTTTCGGGATTTTGTAGGCCCGCTTCATCTTACATGTAAAGACCGTGCTCCTTCTTATGGATCCAACGACGGTCGGTCTTTGGGCTCAGATCTGATGCCTAAGATCTATTCTCTTCTACTATGCACTCTTCCTATCTGAATTTAGATCTGATGGTCATTGATAATTCTGAATGGGATCCAACAATCACTGTTGCTCTTCTCTGTTGATCTTTCCATTGCCATGCCAGTATCGCTGCGCTATTGATCGTGATGATCTTCACCATCAATGAAAAACACACATACTTTGACTCTATCTGAAAACATGCCAACATTGTCCATGTGTCCATTCTGTTAAAGTTCTCTTATACATGTAGATCGTCTTCTTTTTATTTAAGTGATCAGAAATATTTATCTCAAACTATGATGGATGTGAGGAAATTTTGATTATTTATTTTAAATGTGTGGAGCGTGTGATTCCTGGTCCTTTCTTAGGAACTTTCTTTAAAAAGAAAACAAAAAACATTTTCCTTTTATTTGATTGCAATTTTTATGTTTATTTGATCACCACGACGGACTTATGTCAAGTCCCACATTCTGAATATTTAGAAATCCTAAGAAAATCTAAAGAGGAGTAACACCTCTATAAAAACACAGGGGGATTTAGATCCTCATGAGGTTGTCATTTCGGTCATAACGGATTCAAGCATCAACACTAGTGAAAAAAAAAAAAATTAGCATTAAAACTTACTAGTTCTGATCACAAAGCTTTGAATTTGGCATAAACATAGTTCTAAGACACACAACACCTAGTCTTGAGACATTCTTGGTTGCACAAACTCTCTTCAAACACTCAATGGTAAGAATTCCAAAACAAAATCATTCCTTCCCATATATTCTAACTCCATACCAGTCAAATATAGAAATTAAACCACAAGGTACAACGATATTTCATAAATCTTCAGGCTTGAATGCACCCACCTGCAATCCACACTCGAAATCAATTCACTATGTCAAGTGACAACATAAATGCATCTTTTCTAGTTTATCGACAAGTTCAAAATAGAGTATTTGGCATAGAATGCCATTTTCAATCGAGGTTTGGGATTTTGATGTTGTTGAATCTTTCAAGCCAACTTTCTCACAATGCATATTGGTTATCTCGATAAAATTTGGTGTTAAAATCGCTTTTTTTATGGGCGTGCAATTCCCTTCCCTAGTGGTGACGTATCAAAACACATGGATTCATATTTTGGCATGGTGTATGAATCGTCACCTAAAACATTAGATGAGAGAGTTGATGTTGTCAAGGAAAGATCATATTGTCCAACACATGGTGACTTAGTCAAGTGTAGGATAACTTCCTAGGTGTAAAATTGTGGAAGGTCAATCCTACATTTCTAATTTCAATGACCATTATTAAAATGGGACACATGATGAATGAATCATATTTAAAGTCACTTTCATGGAGATTTAAAGTCACTTTCATGGATATTTAAAGTCGTGACATCAATTCACTATGCACACACGATTCTTGTTATGTAATATTCAAGTCTCCCAATTGGTATGTATCGTTGCCAATCCTATAATACTCAAACA